>JAEQML010033434.1:0-116208 GCA_016904865.1 Pissodes strobi
CATGAAATTGTTAGCTGGGTCTAATCGCGCGGTAGACTGTAGCGGTGCGGAAGCCCCACGGTAAGTATGTTAGCAATTACGTTAAACGGTAGCGGTATGGAAGCCCTACTGTAAATATGGCAGTAAATATGGTAAACTGTAGCGGTACGGAAGCCCTACGGTAAATATGGCAGTAAACACGGTAAACGGTAGCGGTACGGAGGCCCTACGGTAAATATGGCAGTAAATACGGTAAACGGTAGCAATACGGAAGCCCTACGGTAAGTGCGGTACTAGATACGGTGAACTGTAGCGGTTCGGAAGCCCTACGGTACGGAAGCCCTACGATAAATACGGTATACGGTTCTCAATAGCTCCAGCTCTATGACACGGTCGGTTCAGCAGAACGGTTCCCTAACTCGGACGTGAAGCGTGGATGGACTTAGTTTGGAAGGATACTCAGCCGGGATTACTCCACTTGCCAAGCCAGGATAGCCGGGATTACTCCGCTTGCCAATAGGGGAGCCGGGATTACTACGGGAGGATGGCCGGGATTACTCCGCTTGCCAACCGGGATTGCTACGGGAGGATGGCCGGGATTACTCCGCTTGCCAACCGGGATTGCCAAGCAGGGATGGCCGGGATTACTCCACTTGCCAATAGGGATGGCCGGGATTACTCCACTTGCCAAGGCAGGATGGCCGGGATTACTCCGCTTGCCAATAGGGGAGCCGGGAATACTACGGTAGGCCGGGATTACTCCGCTTGCCAAGACAGGATGGCCGGGATTACTCCGCTTGCCAGGGCAGGATGGTCGGGATTACTCCACTTGCCACTAGGGAAAGGATCATGGACCAGGAATACGGTACGACGGATATTTACCTGCTCGGTCCTTCCCGGTTTGTCTGGATCTGTCTCCTACTGGTGGGGTATGCTGCCTGCTCGGTGCTAGACTGCCTCTCGACTGCCGACTGACTCGACTCCGGACTGACTGCCGCGAGAACCCCGGGTGGGTACTGCCTGTTTAGCGCGATGCGGCCCGATTTTGTTAGCTCGACGCGTAGTGGGGATCGCCGCGATCGCGTCATCGGCCGGCCGATAGGTGGGGACCTCACGCGCAGCGTGATGCGACGGAGATCGCTACGTTCTACTGGTACTGCACGAGAACTACGGAAAAGTGAAAACCGATTTCCCGGCTTTTCGCGACCGAATATTTTATAGAATTGAATTTAGCATATTTAAATTATATTTTATGAAAAAGAATGATGTTAATAGCACGTAAAGTAAGAACGTTAATCCGTAGTGCATACCATTCCCCTAAAAATATGGTAACTTCGTTACAAAGTATTTCCTAAAAATCGATTTTTGCCATAAAAACCCAAAACTACACTCCTAAAAAATGGGAAGGTAATAAAGGCCGATCATACTAACTGAAACAAATGAATATTTTGGAAAAAAATTTAAAGTTAAAAAGCAAACATGAGCAATGTCAGTGACTTTCCATGTCTGATTTTTTTATTTTCTGTAAGCATTCCTCACAAATATTTTTCATATGCCCCATGCAGATATTTCTAGAACAATTTTCACAATAACATTTTGTTTTTATATCCTTTTGCCTCGGACATACCACACATCTGCCCTTTCTTACTGGTAACTGCGGTCTTATTTCCCGATTTTCCGGAATTCCTGAAATCTGCAATTGTTGGGCGCAGATATTTTGGCAAAGTTTTACTTGTAAAAAGATTCTTCTTGGAACTTTTAAGTCTGGACTGTTACTAAAACAAATCACCTGGCTGTTTATACTGGGTATATCAAGAAGACTAAAAAAAGAATTAACGGCCAACGTCTGTATTTCTTGATGTGCTTAACGGTGTCAACACCGGCGTTAGTTGGATTATAGAACGTAATAATCGCTGGTTTTTCATGTCTCCCGTGATTGCATCTATAACACTATCCTGATGCATTGTCGAAATAAAAATCACATTTTTTTTTTTCGGAACGTAGGACACAATAGTGGCAGTATTTTGAAAGGTGAATAAACTGCTTTTTTCTTCCCTATTTTTGACATCAACAAAACTTATTGGCAGTTACTTTTTATTTTTACGCAATGTCGCAATAAACAAAATCTTTGGTAAGTAGACATTCTGCTACTAGGAAACAACCGCACCAGTTGTCTGCTGTAATATTTTGCCCAGTATGTTCAATTGGACGAACTAGACGTTTAACAACTCCAAATGGAGAATTTGAAACTAGGGATCTGGGTGCTACATATACATCCATTCCTAGCGTATACCAAGTTCTGCTATCACCAATGTTTAGGATCTTCAAGCCGTACTTCGAAGGTTTGCTGGGAATATATTGGCGAAAACTACACCGTCCCCTAAAAAGCACAAGCTGTTCATCTATAGTGGTGTATGCAGATACAGAATAGTGTTTTCTCACAGTTGGATGTAAACCATTCAAAAATGTCTCTAAAAGGAACCAGACGGCCGATACATCTTCTTTGTGCCCTGTCTCTAATGTAATCAAAGCCGAGGCATTATAACACATAAAACGTTCTAACGGTATCGCTGCTGGCAAAGATCCATACAGACATAGATATACCGAGCTTATGGGAGACTTTGCTACCTATCGACGTTAACGCCATCTCTGTCAAACCTCTGGAAAATAGCCCTTACGATAATTATCCTAGATATCGTTAAGAGCAGCGTTGGTGCAGACTCGTGCGCGCGAAGGCTACCAAAGTGTATGGAATTTTGCGATTACGATATCAAGTCCCATTCCCAAACGCGGAACCTTTTTTGGCGGAACTTACGAGGGCTTCTCGTTATTAAATTAATCTCAAGATAGTGTAATTGTATGTTTGGCAACATATATTTGGGTTGCAATTTCTGTTAAACGCAGAATGTCTGTTGAACTGAAATAGATATGGATATAGTAAAGTACTTTTTTGCTCAATAAGGGTGCATACAGTCGACACGGTTTATTATTTTTTATCAAATCAATAAATTAATGATATCATTGGATCAATGGAAATATGGATTATTTTTTACATAATATACTTGTTCATAAAATCTTGAATCAATGCTGTCCCATTAAATTCTTTGACCAACCGGACTGGTTCGCGTGACTTCTTAATGTTCAGTCAATTAACAACAACGTTGACTTAATCCACCTTACCTTAGCAAGTTTCCCAAAAAGCATCAAGTCATTATGCCTTAGACTTAGAGGCAGAGGGTGACCATAAATTACAAATGTATTAAAATGGTGGATGATTCAAGTACTTACCTTTATTCTTAATTAATTTTTTATTAAAATAATCAGAACTTATTCAGCTTCGGCATTAGTGGCTGGACAACGTAGTATTTTCTCAAAAGTTTTTAAATTCTTCTAGAACGTACCCAATCACATTGCGAATATCGTCTATTTTCTTAATATTAAGTAACTTTTTTATATTAATATTAAGTCACTGACTTGAAGTCTTTTAATAATAAACAGGTTATTCTAGTCGCTGCGTATCGGCTAAGAGCATTAGAAACTTTTATCCCTTATTTATAAGTTTCAAGAATCAATTTTTGACATTATCTATTTTTTTGTCATATAGTTCGCAAATAAACATATACAGTTAAGTCCTTGGTTATACATTTTAAGAGTATTATGCCAAAGAGTATTATTTTGTTTATCTTGCTTATAGGAAAATCATTTGCTTTTTAAGTGTATTATTTCAGTATTATATATTATACTTATATGGATTACAATATTTGTAATATGTCTAACTTTTTCTTTTTTGTCGTATTTTTTTTACAATATAGAGTTCTCCATTAATTTACATTCCTTATATATCTTACAACGAATCATCAAATTAACAAAATATTCATAATGGAGTTTGCAACAATTTTCGTCAAAAAGTTTCTCTTTGTTTTTTAATTTAGCATTTTTTTAATACAGTATTTCTTTGGGAGCATTTATTAAATGTTTTGTCAATGATCGACAAAGACTTTTTGACAAATGTTGTCAAATTTAGTATAGGTTTTCTTAAACGAACTGAAACGTTTTTCTAAGTGCGGTTTAGTATTAATAATTGACTTTTGTCACGAAGAACTTCATCAGAAACTTATTGATGTTTACATTTCTCACAGTTGAATTTATCAATTGCTTTTTTAATCAAGTATCCGGCAAAATAGGCGTTCGAACAGTCTTGTAGAGTAACACTTGTTGTGCGCTTTTCCTGACGGCTACTACCACTTCCTAAGGATGTACTTTCTGATGCCGAGGAAAAAGCTGCAGCTTCATACTAAGTAGTTGAGCTTACTTCCTTTCGAAAACCAGTAGCGGTTTTGGGCGACATTAATGATCGAGAAGTATCCTCATCATCCTCACAATTAGAAGAAACTGTCGCCTTTAAAAGGTTCACTTTTAATGATAATCGGAATGTAGTCCTAAATGTTCTAACGGTTGGGTTCATATTAAATCCTCCTCTTTGCCTGAATGAAGCAAACTCAATCGGATCTTGATTCAGCCTATTGGTCAATAAATAAGTATATTCCAATTCTCTGTTGGCATTGTAAATACCTAGTATGGCATTAATCGTAAAAATCATGCCATCAAAACAGTCTGGTCTTGTATACTTTCCTGGCGATATCTCTTTCAGCAAAGTCTTGAAGACAACAACAGCTTCTTCAAGCGTTTGTTGGATCAGGGGTCTTTCTGAAGAAAGGGCACAGGCATACGGATTTGTAGCATATAACCGTTTGCTATTTGGTGAATCAAATACATTATTATTGAATTCTACAAACTTTGCTGTGTTTAAAGCAGTTGCCGATTTCATTTCTCCTCTACTGACTGCAGTTCTTATAGCAGCAGCTACAGAACGGCTAAAGATCTGTGTTGTCAGACTGCAGTTCATCTTCTGATTCTGACTTCTTTGATCTATTTTATAGGTTTCAATTATATCATTGAAATCAATAAAATTATTTTTGAACAAAGGTCTGTTTTTCACAAAGTTATTCCTTATGTTAATAAATGCAAAACATCGTAGATTGCAAAAATTCTTGTGTTATGAATGTAGAAATAAGGACTCTCTATTCACCTCAAACCGATTCAAGGCTGACTGGTTGTTCTTTCCTTGGTCACACACTATGCTTACAACTTTTATTCCAGCATCGAGCAATAACTTTATCGCTCCATCCAAAACCCTATTTTTCATTGTAGTTCCCGAGACGCAAATGGTACTTTCCAGTTGACATATAAACCCCTAATTAAAAATAACATAATTTGGCTGTCAGATTTATTTTTTCTGTGCCTTCCTCCATGATCATGGAAACCTTCTATCATGTCATATTTTCTTGAGTAGTACTCTAACATTTCTTTATTTTAATACTATACATACAAAGATACATAAAAAAATAGATATACGGATCTAATGGTAAGTTCTCTGTCGCTCCGACTTTACCACCATCTATGAGAAACTTAACGAAGATGGCAAACGATAGATGTCGCCAAACGTGCGAATACAGATTAAAGCAAACGAAAATATCTATAAATAGACAAGAGCGTCGAGACAACAGGTGCTTTTCACCGGGTCGACTGAGGAGCGGAAACAAGCTTAATTTACGAGGGGTCCTCAATAAAAGAGAATTTTGTGGGAACCATGAAAATTTTTCTAATTTAAAGTAATTTGTCAGTTTTTTCTATATATTTTTTTAAACAGCTTTATCATAAAAGGATCTTGGATAGGCGCTTGAGACGGTATGAAATTATATTTAGAATTAGACGCTAGCGCCTGAACTTTTCTGCCTCTCTTGCCGGTGACTTCGGTGTCATTCAGATATATTGCGGGGCGCCTACATTTTATCCATGTGTTTAGGATGCAATCAAATGCTTGCAACTGCACTGATGGTCCAGTGGTCTAGATGTGATAGTTTAGTCTGTGATACGGCGTCCCGCGTTCGATTCGCGTCGGTGGCAAGAGATTTTTTTAAGGTTATGTTTGCTTCTTTTTGTAAACTTGGGTGATTTGAGTTAGTTTTGTCTCGTTGAGCCCCCGTAGCGAGCGAAGCGAGAGAAGGGCCATGCGTGAAGTGAAATATTAGACATTTCCTAAAATAGTAAACCCGAATATATCCGTAATGCCACCGGCAAGAGAGGCAGAAAAGTTCGGGCGCTAGCGTCCAGTATATTTAGGTGGACGATATGAGTTTTTTTAGGAAAAAAGGAAAATGCAAGAAACGCTAGGTTGTACGCATTACTTTACGCTACTTACTTTTTTTTGAAGTGAAACTTCTTTAGCGAGGGTAAAGTCAGAAAGAATGAAACGCTTTTCAAAGTAAAACGCCCCTTTAATTAAGCACGTTCCAGTATAGCTAGAGGTCTGACATTTTCAGGACATGCAGCCTGGGTAAAATTAGGATCCTGGTCGAAAACTGGACCCCGCATCTCCCCTTCGTTCGGTCAGGAGAGGTGGGAAAAGAAAAAACTAAAATAATTAATTCCGGGAGAACGGTAAGGGCTACAGGGTCGGAATTTTTATGGTAGGTGCGGTACGCCTCATGGGGGACTACCGTTGAACATATGGGAGGACCGGGGCTCTAATTTAGGAAGAAATTTTGGTAAAAAAATCGTTTTTTTGCCGATATCTCTGCAACGGAGTCTTGTATCGGAAATCTGACAAGCCTGTTTCAAGCGTCATAAGTGGGGGAGAATTATAACCCCACTTCCCACCTCCCAAAAAGTTTCGAAAAAATGGGAATAATTTAAAAAAAAATTGTTCGGAAAGTTAATAAAAGTACTATAAAACGAAATAAGAAAAAAAACTAATAAAAAAACAAGGTTAGAGATACGCGGTTTTCGGCGAAAAAGGGCCAAGGAGTTCAGCTAGCTACGAGATGGCAAAATTGAAAAGAAAAAATGCTTCATTAAAAAAGTTTTTTCTTCAAAAAAATGGGAAAAATGTAAAACAAGGTAAAAAAACGTTCGGAAGTTCAGAAAGTTAATAAGTGTTATAAGAGGAAAGCAGAAAAAAAAAATTAATAAAAAAAAACCGTGAAATATTGTTTGGAAGGTTAATAAAAGTATTATAAAACCACATAAGAAAAATAAATTAATTAAAAAAAAAGAAAAACATTTTTCGGAAAGTTAATAAAAGTATTATAAAACGAAATAAACAAAATTAAGAAAACGCGGTTTTTGCCAAAAAAAAGTTGAAAAAAAAAGCAAAAAGAAATTTTCAAAAGATGTCGAAACCGAGGGCAAAAGTTGAGAAAAAAATCTTAGAAAAAATGGGAATAAATTTAAAAAAACGTAAAAAATTGTTGGGAAAGTTAATAAAAGTACTGTAAAACGAAATAAGAAAAAAAACTAATAAAAGAAGGTTAGAGAAACGCCGTTTTCGACGGAAAAAAGGCCAAGGAGTTCAGCTAGCTACGAGGTTAGGGATGGCAAAAGTGAAAAGAAAGTTAAAAGGTAATTAAAAGTTTTTCTTCGAAAAATGGGAAAAATTTAAAAGAAGGTAAAAAAATGTTCGGAAGATCAGAAAGTTAATAAGTATAATAAAAGGAAAGAAGAAAAAAAATTAATTAAAAAAAACGTAAAATATTGTTCGGAAGGTTAATAAAAGTATTATAAAACCACATAAGAAAAATAAATTAATTAAAAAAATAGAAAAACATTTTTCGTAAAGTCAATAAAAGTATTATTAAACAAAATTAACAAAAAAAATTTAGAGAACGCGGTTTTTGGCGAAAAAAAGTTGAGAAAAGAGCAAAAAAATATTTTAAAAAAGTGTCAAACCGAGGGCAAAATTTGAGAAAAAAAAGCTTAGAAAAAAATCTCTTTCAGAAGTTTCACTCCAGTTGTGTGCTTATAAAGGTGAGGCACATATTTTTTTAAGTAATTTCATACAAGTATGATTTTACAGAGACCAAAGAGTTATGCATATCCTACCGATAGGTCGTAGGCTATGGAGTTATGGCCATTGCAGATACATAAAACAATATTTGATATGAAAACGCCTAATTATATATATTAAATCTTTATATTCTATAAATAGGTAATAATAATCCAGACAAGTCAACAGAAAATAACCTCAACTCATCTGAAGTCAGTTTTTGTTTACTTAAACAAAATATATTTTCGAACATGTTACTATTTTACACATGAGTTTTATCTGAGATATGATAAATAAGTAAGAATAGGATAACGCAGCATATACCTTCTTCTCGATCGAGCAATAAAATAAAATATTGTTCTACTTAATTTTTTTTTGCAAAAATTGTCTATTACAGTTTCACAGTGTTTGCGCTATTACTGACACTAGTTAGGTTTGTTATTCAAATTATCTAATACTAATTATGCAGCAACCTGAAAAAATTTCATCGAAGTGAACTAGTAAATCGATTTTTCCGATCGGCGAGGCCGCATATTATATTTATCAGTTTCAAATAATTAAAACAAAATAATGCAAACAAATCGTCAGTTTAAAAGAAGATAGGAAAAATATTCCGACACAAAACTGAAAATAATATAGGTACCTATATGATATATTTTACATCAAAAGAAAGCTCTGCCTAGGAAAACCTTGATGCAAATTAACTATGGTATGCAGGGTGACTCAGAACAAACAATATGAGGATTTCGGAAATGGTTGCAAATAGAGTGATGGTTGGGTTGCGTAGTTTTCGAGGTTTTTCATAAAACATAAATTATGCCAATTCGGTTTTTATTAATTCCTAGCCTAATCATTGAAAAATATACAATTATGATTGGAGATTACATTCATTCAAACCAAAAAATAATAAGTCTTTGACACCCTGTTTCTCATAAACAAAGCGTTTCCGGACCTATGTTTATTAGGAACTTTATCAATTTGAGGAGTACTATTTTTCCCCTAAATAATTTACCCCATTTCGATAACACCCTGCATAAAACGAATAATGAATATACATATTTATATTTATAAGTTTTGTAAAATATCTAATTTCCGTTTTTTTTTGACATTTCGTTTTGTAAAGTTAGTCTTCCATTTACATTCTTTGTAAATTCTAGCTTGTATAAGCAGTATTATAAAAAAGTTAGCATGATCATCACAATTCTCGTCAAAAAGTTCTTTTAATTTATAAACGTACTGTTTAATTATTTTCTTTTTTATATATCTTTGCAAATTATTTACATGCGGAGCTCTGGGATGGGTATCTGGAAGCCAGAAGGAAATTTAAAATCGAGGTCCGACGCAGCAAAAGAGACAGCTGGAGGAAATTCTGTGGAGAGATGGAGTCTCTCTCGGAGTCAGCGCGTCTGCTTAGGCTGCTGGGCTCGGAAAGACAAAAAGAGATTGGCTCTCTGAAAACAGGCGAACAATGGACGGCGAACAGAGAGGAAACGATAGAGCTTCTTCTAAAAACCCACTTCCCCGGAGAGGTACAGTCTACCAACTGGGATGAGGAACCAGAGCCAGAGATGGACTGGAACCTTGCCCGCAGTGTGGTGACTGAGGAATCCATAACTTGGGCAGTGGGGGAGTTCAGTCCATATAAGGCAGGAGGGCCGGATGGAATTATACCCATGATGCTGCAGGCGGGCCTTGACACGTTACTCCCTTACTTAAAGAGAGTATTCGAGGCCAGCATAGCACTAGGGTACGTTCCACAAGCTTGGAGAGCAGCAGATGTCGTCTTCATCCCCAAGGCAGGGAAGAGAGACTATTCCCATCCCAAGTCATTTAGGCCTATAAGTCTAACTTCATTTTTAATGAAGACAATGGAAAAAATCATTGACAGGATCATCATGGAAGAGATCTTAACTGATTCTCCTCTACATGATAATCAGCACGCCTACAGAAGGGGGAAGTCGACTGAAACGGCTCTCCATTCTGTAGTTAGAAGGGCTGAAAAGGCAATAGAAAACAAAGAAATGGCGCTAGCGCTCTTCTTTGACGTAGAAGGAGCTTTCGATAAGGCTAAAACGAAAACTATATGTCAAGCCCTCCAGGCCAAGAGAACACCAGTTCATTTGGTCAAGTGGGTAAAAACGGCACTGGAAGACCGAAAGATCAGCGCCACGCTGGGAGAAGTTCGCGTCGAGGCCGGGGTAAGAGGGGGTTGCCCACAAGGCAGCTGCCTCTCGCCACATTTGTGGTGCCTGGTGATGGACAGCCTCCTGAGAAGGTTAAATCTTGAGGGATTCTACGCACAAGCATATGCTGACGACGGGCTAGTAATGATCACGGGCAAGTTCGTGAGAACGGTCTGCGAGCGTATGCAGGTGGCGTGTCGGATAGTTCAAGGTTGGTGTGAGGAGAATGGTCTCTCAGTAAACCCAGGGAAGACCAAACTCATTCTCTTCACAAGGAAATGAAATCTAGCAGGTTTTATACATCCCATACTCTACCAGACGAGACTGAGCCTAAGTCAACAAGTCAAATATTTGGGAGTTATTTTAGACAGTAAATTGACGTGGAAGGCACACGTTGAACAGGTGGTGAATAAGACAACCGCGATTATGTGGCAACTAAGGAGAACGGTAGGTAGGAAGTGGGGTTTAAAACCTTACATCCTCCAGTGGCTGTACACTGCTGTGATAAGACCGAGGATTTCCTACGGATCCGTGGTCTGGTGGCCAGCGGTGGCCAGAGCCACTAATGCCCAGAAACTGGCCAGACTGCAAAGGCTGGCTTGTTTGGGTATTACCGGAGCATTGAGAACCACTCCCGGAGCAGCACTGAACATCATCCTGGGGCTGCCGGACCTCCCGATCTGGATTGAGAGAGAGGCAATGGCGGCTCACAAAAGGATGATCGACAGTGGCCTATGGCGAACGGACTACACAGGGAAAGGCCATACGACTATTGCCGCCAAAATGAGTAGAGATCTACCCATCATTGCGACCAAAGGCAATATTCCAGATGGCAGATTAAGACTGAGAAGGAATTTCCAAGTGGAATTTCCATCAAGGGAAGAGTGGCTGTCAGGCCAGGTACGTACGCCGAGCGGCGCACACGCATGGTACACTGACGGCTCATGGATGGCTAATACACAGTCATCCGGAGCCGGTGTATACCTAGACAACACTAAATCAGGAGAAAGCACTTCGCTGGGGAGATATGCCACTGTTTTCCAGGCGGAGGTGTTTGCTATTTTGGAAGTAGCAACCAAGGCGGAAGTAACAGAAGGTGTAGAGAGTATATATATTTACTCGGACAGTCAAGCCGCTCTAAGGGCGATCCAAAAACCCAGGGCAAGCTGTAAGCTAGTTCAGGAATGTAGAGACGCCCTAGACAGATTGGCTGTGCACAAGGAAGTAAGACTCAGATGGGTTCCAGGGCACAGTGGCATCGAGGGCAACGAACGGGCCGATGAATTGGCCAGACAAGGCTCAATGACCCACCTCGTCGGTCCAGAACCTGGTCTGGGCTTGAGTAAAAGGCAAATTTCTCAGGAACTAAATAACTGGGCCTGGAACAAGACAAAGCACAATTGGAGAGGAAAAGAAGGATGCAGACAAGCCAAGGAAATGATTCCAAATCCTGACGGATCCAGAGCAAAGCGACTGCTAAAAAAGAGCCGAGAGGACATCAGGAACTTGGTAGGTATTCTGATTGGGCATGGAAGCCTAAACAGACATCTTCACCTTATCGGCGTGAGGGACAGCCCACTCTGCCTGAACTGCGGGACAGGGGAGGAGTCCTCATACCACTATATAGGAATTTGTGATAGGTGGAGTCGCCTAAGGAGGAAGATACTGGGAGCACCAACACTTGCTCGGGAAGATCTAAAGGATCTGGACTGGGAGGACGTCCTCACCTTTATCAAGGTGACGGGCCGTTTCAGTGCGGGCCGGGTGTTGGAAGTAGCCAGGTAGGGGAGGGCGGATCGGGGATGGTGAAAAGGGACTTATAGGCCTACTTACCGGGCTTCGGCCCCCCCACCCTTACTACTACTACTACTACTACATGCGGTTTCCTGTTCATTACTTTAATCAAAGCTTTTGTTGATTTTGCTACAAAGTCAACTAAATTAGAGTACGGTTTTCGTAAACCTCCTACAACGCCTTTATAGGTTTTATTTAGAATTAACAACTGATTATTATCATTTAGATAATCACTTTCACTTAGGTTTTTTTCACAAGTATCGCACTTAAAGTTTTGCATTGTTTTATTAATTAAATATCCTGCATAATACGCGTTAGAACAGTCTTGTAGAGAAACGCTAGTACTTCTTTTAGTTGAAGATTGAGCGCTGTTGCCACTACTGATGGATATTGATGTTGACTCAGAGGAAACTTGTGACTCAACTGCAGAGAGGTCCGCTGAATTTAAAACAATTGGGTCTTTCAAAGCCAATTCTTGGAGCAACATGACATTGTCACTTTCCTCTTCCTCTTTACAATTTGACAGCGTTGTAGGTTTTAATATATTAATTTGTAGCGACAATCTAAAAGTTGTGCGGAATGTTCTTACTGTCGGATTGAAATTAAAGCCTCCTCTCTGTCGAATCGATGCAAAGTTGTTTTCAATAGGATCTTGATTTAACTTATTTATTAACAAGTAGTCGTACCCTAATTCCCTATTGTCGTCGTACAAACTTATAATTGCTCGAAGAGTTTGCAACATACCATCGAAACAATCAGGTCTTGGGCATCGCTTGGTTATTTTAGTAAGTTTGGATACTACTTCAATGGCATCTTCCATCGTACGACGCACTATGGGGCACTGGACTGATAATGCGCAAGCATAAGGATTTTTATGAAATCTACGTTTACTATTTAGGCAGTCGAATAAGTTGTTCATAAATTGCACAAAATCACAAGTGTTAAGAGCAGTATCTGATTTAAGCTCATTGGTTTGAACGGCTGTTTTAATAGCTGCGGCAACCGAATTGCTGAAAATTTGAGTTGCAAGTTTGCAATTCATCTTTTGGAAAGAATCTGGGTTGAGGTGAGCTTCTGTAATTTTAAGTAAACTTTTTCCTGTACTGCTTTTTTGATCAATTAGGTAGGTTTGCCTGATATCATTAAAATCAGCAACTTTATCATTGAATATAAATTGATCATTTAAAAAATTATTTCTAAAATTTTTAATAAGGTGTAAGGCGTCAAAAATTGAATACACTTTGATATCATTTACATAAAAGTATGGTGTGTTCTTGGTAACTTCCAAAAGCCTTAACGCCGCTTGGTTATTCTTCCCTTGGTCGCAAACTGTTGCTGAAACGTGCAATCCTACTTTGCTCAGAATATTTATGGCCTCAAACAAAATATCTTTTAATTCGTGACCTTTAATGGTGGTTTCCGAAAAAAAATAGGCGAATGGAATTTTCCACGTAGAATATAAGCCTCGTAATAAGATCAACATAATCTGTCCCCCAAATTTATTCTTTCTTGAATTTTTACCTTGGTCGTGGTATCCTTCAATTAGATCATATTTTTTTGAATATTCCAGGCATTTTTTGATTTTAATTTCGTCAAATATTAGGACCCAATGTTTTTCTATTCCCTCCATTGTCCCTACTTTTCTGGATATTTCGTTTATAATTTCGTCGTTAAAACCTGGAAGACAATCAATATCACCTATCCAGTTTCTAAGCGTTGTTACTCCTGGCAATGATATCTTCAGCTGATTCCTCCAATATTTATATGCAGCCGGTGACTTGTAATGTGTTAAAAGGCTCAAATCTCGTTCGGTTTTTGACCATGAGCCACCCTTCTTATGAAATTGCATTTGGGCAAGAGTTTTCGCATAACTGGAATTAAACCTTACGTTTTCAAATAATGATTCGAGGTTGTCCTTTTTTTTTAAGTCTGCAAGCTTTTGTTTAAGGGTTTTAATTTGTATATCTTTCGACTTTAAACGTTTTCTTTGGATTTTAATAGTTTTTCTCAACTGTTCGTTTTCAGATTTTCCGTTGGTATAAAGGCAACGTCTTGTTCGTTTAGGTTTTGGAGATACATCAGGCATATCACTCATCGCATCCAAAAGTCGTTTGGTTTTAGGTGATATTTTGATCTTAGGGCTTTCTTGTGAACTTGTTGATGGTTGAAAATATGAAAAATTAATATTTGAGGATTGATATGTTTTCTTAGGTGTTAACACCTTTAGCATCTTTGGAGACATATCTTTGGAAGAATCTATGTCTGTAGTTGATTTGTTTTCAGTATATTTATAGGGAACTGCTGTTTTCTTTAGATGACTTTTGGTATTCACATTAACAAATTCTTCGTCAGGAAAATGTATGTTGCACAAAACTTTTTTTCTCGACAAACTTTTCGGCGAAAGCTTCAGCAACTCAGCATTTCCTGCAAACAAAAAGAAGCGATGTTGTTATTGAAAATATAGGAAAAAAAATTTGCTTTCTGTCTCAAAATTAGACTAAAATGTTTTAAAATAGTATATTAAGATACTAGTTTTAAAAGACCATATTTTATCGCACGAGCATGAAATTAGGAAAGGACCCGCTTGCGGGAGTTTCCTAACGTGCGAGTACACTAAATGTCTTAAAACGTGTATTTTATACTATTTTTTCTATTTTGCACGTTTAAATTTAAATAAAAACATTTCATTAATCAAATAATAAGTCTAAATAAAGAACAAAGTGAGCAGTACATAGATTTTTAATTTCAAATATTACTTACGTTCACACCTCTCCTTTTGAAATAAAATATATTCGTTTTTAACTTTTAAATCTGCATTTTCTGTTTTATATAAGTCAGTATTGGCTATTAGTTGGTCACATTCTGAAAACAAATCAAAAGTTATATGACGAACGAGTAGTGTTTCGTGATTGGAATTTTATTTACACAATGGCTGTATTTTAATATTTTAGTAACATCTTTTTGCATTACATTAGTGTTAATTTTTTTATTTATCTACAAGTGAACTCCCAACAACATTACAAAATATCCAATTACAATTAGTGCATGAGTCAATACCATCAACTTGACTTTCTTTCACTTTCAGTCTAACTACTTTTATAGAAAAGCTCCTTTGGAACCAAATCCAAACCTTTCTGAGTGTTCTAAAACCCCAATCATACCTTCTGCCTTCTAATATAACTAATATCTCTTACGATATTTTCAACTTTTATCTAATTAAATTTTTTTTTAATAGAGAACATCAACAATTTATATTCATACTGCGTGATACTATAGGTACTTTGATGGAAAAACACACCTATTGGAAATTTGCATTTTTCAAATTTTGCAAAAAAATAATAATTTATAGGCAAAATTCCAATAGGTGTGTTTTTCGATCAAAGTACCTATAGTATCACGTAGTATGATATAAATTGTTTATGTTCTCTATTAAATAATTTTTTTAATTGGTTAAAAGTTGAAAATATTTTATCTTTGCACTAAGCAACTTGTTTGAGTAATAGTTCATGGCCATATTCTCGTAAAAAATAATTTAACTATTTTTATTTCTAATACGGGCTCCAATTTTCCACTTAATACAAAAATCAAAATAAAATATTTTTATAGAATATAAAAATTTCAAAAGTACCTAACTTAAATTATTTAAAATTACGCCAAAGCAAAATATTTAATTTAAAAAAAATACATAAAAACATATACTCATTAATAACGCCAATACCATCTGAAAAACGATTTCAAAAATTAAAGTTCGTATTTAAAAAAAGATAGTTGATGATGATGATCCCTTGAAGACGAAACGTCGGATTTCAAACTGGATACCATCATTGGATAGAGCGGGGAAAGTGGCAATGCAAAAGTGCAATTCAGTTTGAGATACGTTTTTAAATTAGCCCAGGAAAAAAATAAAACGATTTTTAAAAATTTCGTTTTTTTCCGGATATCTCCGGAAATACTCGGAATTTTGGAACTTTCTAAACGGCATATTGTTAGGCACCTAAATGCGCAATTTTGCCTTAATTTGACCAACACTGTATCTCTTACGATTTTCGAGTTCCCCATACATAGACACGAAAACGAGCCACCCTGTACACTTAATCCCCCAATTGTGTTACCCCCTGATCTACAACAATAATAATTGTAGATTCAGATTCACCATTCAATTCAGAATAGGTTTGCCAAGTGTCCTCCTTTCGGGAGGACAGTTCTTCTTTAAAACGTTGAGTCCTCCTTTCTCCCTTGTCACCGAAATGTCCTCCTTTACCACTATTATAATATTATTGCAAAAAAATATATAAAAAATAATAATAAATAGCAATTCAATCTCAAATCATGTTACCACTGCTAAAAGATGTTTCGTGCTCAAATATTAGTTAGCACCCTTTGAAATTAGGCACAGCGGCCTCTGCCTGATCAAATAATTTTATTCGATGGAGTACAGTCTGTACAGTATAGAGCCTCTATTCTATTATATACGTAGATCTCTTACACTTCGGGTTTATAGACGGTTTCGGTTAGTTGTTTAGGTAGTTTTTGCGCCTTATTTGGCAGCTGCAATTTTTGAAAAAGGGGTATTTTCGAAATTTCTGTTATCGCTATACAAAAAATGCCATAAAATCCCCACCGCGCCCAAATTTCTTGTTTTTTAAATTTGAATTTGAGCTCATGCCGATAGGTGATGCCAAGCTCGATTTCCACAGAAGCTGAGTTAAAAATTGATTTTTATTTAACAAATACGCCCGTCTTGAAATGGGGTATTTTGGGTACCCGTTCCGGATTTCTAGAAAAAGGGTATTTTCAAAATTTTATATAGAAAAAGGGGTACTCTACCCGAAAAAGGAGTACGTCTGGCATGCTTAATCCAACATGTTTTTCCTCTAATTGGTCTCCATTTTAAAAGTTAACCATTGAGTTAAGCTAGGTTTTTGATATTCAAGTAAGTACACAAGCGTGAAGACTTTTATATAAAAGTTGACTTCACGCACTTCTTACACAATATACTATTGTTGCTAATATAAAATGTATATATTTTATTTTTGAAGTGGAACTTCTTTAGCGAGGGTAGTAAGTTCGAAAACATGAGACGGAAATCTAAGTGACACACTTTAATGAAGCATTTTCCAGGATAGCTAGACGACTGAAACTTTCATGACATGTAGCCGGGGTAAAATCAGGATCCTGGATGGGGTGATCTGTGGGGGAAGACAATTATACCCCCCATCCTCCCCGGATACCCAAAAATTTTAAAAAATCGGGAAAAAAAATTAATAAAAACCGTAAAATATTGTTCGGCAGGTTAATAAAAGTGTTATAAAACGAAAAAAGAAAAAATAATAAAAGAAAGTTAGAAAAACGCGGTTTTCGGCGAGAAAAAGCCATGGAGTTGAGCTACGAGGTCGAGCATGGCACCATTTTTCAAAGCCGCGAGCCGCCACTGGAAAAGTCCTCCCTTGGCTCGTGAAAAACTTGGCAACCCTAATTCAGAATGTTTTTGATACACCTGTAATGTTGACAAAAAATGCACAGTTTTGGAAATAAGTGGAAAATAGTTTTCAAAACCATGGTAATTTTGTCAGGATTTTCACAAAATTTTAATGTATCGGACGACCAAATACAGATTCTTGCTAAAATAATGTTAAAATGCGCTAAAATTACCATGTTTCTTAACAATTTTTCACATTTATCTCGAAAACCGTTCGTCAACAATGCAGGTGTATCAAAAATGTCTAAATTGAACGGCAAATTTAAATTAATTACTGCCGTACAGCAGAAGCGTAACATAAAAAAATTGTGGGGATAAAGTGTAGACCACCCCTGAGAATCTATCACTCTTTAGATTTTAGAAATTTCTAAAATGATATCTTTGGTAGTAATAATTGTCCCAGATTTGAAGTCGATATCTTTAAAAGTGTAGAAGATATTTAAATTAATCGAAAACAATACTTTTTAATCGCCTCCAACTTTAAAAATATTGCCGCGATTAAAATGCTGTTTGAAGCATATTATAAAAGCTTGTTTCTTTCTGATTATGCCGATCTTATTAAACCTAAATATTTTTGATAACTGATTTTTCAACAGGGTGAGTGCTGCAAAAATGTACAAACTTCCTGCCTAAATTTGATGTATCCTTTTTGTTTTTCAAATACATATTGACATTTTTATGGAAACGGCCCATTTTGGCACTGTGTTTCTATTTTTAATTGTGGATGAAAATTTAATTTCTGGCCTACAGATGCGAAAGTCTAGGTACCCTATTACAGGCCCTAGAAAATTTAGACGTTTGCCCGAGCGTTTGCCTCTATACAGGATGACACAAATGACTGCAAGTTTATATTTTTTGCTTTTTGATGTTTTCTTACATTTCCGTCACAAAATCGGTGGTAATTTCCTAAGAAGTTTTCACGAAAGTTTTGATACCTATCTTTAATTTTGGAGGAGAAAACGGCTTTTTTGAAAGGTCCGTTTATATACTATATTTGTTCACCCCCTTATATTTTTATTTACTAAGATAGAAAAAACATCAAAAGTTATACGGTTTCAAAGTTTTTTAAAATTATCTTGTGTTTTATAAAGGATGTCTAAATTTCGCGATAACAACATCAACATTAACATTTTAATTGGCACGCCCTGTTAGGTAGGTACGAACAACTTACCAGAATTAAGAACCCATTGTTGACATCTTTCCTCGTCTAAAAGGCGCACATAAAAATATTATAATTTAAACTAAAAATAAAAATATTCAATGTCTGTCAGCTGTTAGCTACATATGGATTAGTTTTTATTGCAGATTTCTCACAAATGTTATTACTGGGAAAAGTTAGGTTAGGGTCTAAAAGTAATAAGTTCTAAAAACAATTCGACAACCAAACATTTTTTGTCATTCAAAGTGCGTACAAAAATTGAAAATCAGTCGCGTTAGTTTATTGTGTAAGCTACAAAAATGTAGTAAACATTTTTAGTTTAGTTTTGAATCTACCAGAAAAAAAACGATATTCGTCTTGTAGATTCAAAACGGTGGCTTGAGAAAAATGTTTACCGTTGGTTTTATATCTGTATAACATTAAAATATTTGATGCTCTCAATTTTTTTAGGTCATGGCCCAACTTTTAATAAAAATACAATTTTTTGAGATATTGTAGCCAAAATTCTGAGGCCAACTAATCAGTTGTATATAAGCATGAAACTTGTTTTAAATGTATAAAATTTGAAATAGTAACATAATATTTTATTGTAAAATATATATTAACACATATAAACCAGAGAACTTTGTTCAGATTTATTTTTATAATAAGCCAAATTATCATTTTTTAATATAATACTTTGCTATATTTATGCTTGAGTGAATTCATAAGGATAGGAACATTTTAAATACATAGTCATTTCCTTTTTAAAGTCCTGATATAAAGAATAAGTGCTTGATAGTTCTAACACATTATTGCATGTATGACTTATTGGCATCCTCAAATTTCTCTTTATTGTGTTAAAAGTAAGCATTATTTAGTTAGTATTGAAACCATTAACTTCCGCTATATTCCTAATTGTTTCCTTTTCCTTATTAAATATTTCTCTGCTAAGAGGAAAGTTAACCATACGGTGTACTAAAAAATGAAAACTGGCCATTTTATGTTGGTCGCAGTGGAAGGAGTCATTAGGAATATATCGGTTAGTGGCAGTATTTTTTCTGTAAATATCAAATTCTAATGTGTTATTATCGTTTCTAATCACTAAAGTATCAAAAAAAGGTAGTTTGCCATTGTTCTCGACTTCATAAGTAAATTTAATGGTGGGGAAACGGTTGTTTAGTTTTGTTACAAAATCTTCAATATTAGCGGTTTTTGTGTCGAAAATCGCGAAAATGTCATCCACATACAGGTATGTGTATGCTTACCTCACTTAATGTCATCCCTTCCTGTCCCTCGGTTTGTTCCATTGCCTGTCCCTGTATACTCTGGAGGAATGATCCCTCTCCTGAGTCCCCACCCCCCAGACGGCGAGTCGGGTGTCGGAAGTTTAAAGGCCTTGATGAAACACCTTTACTTGTATGAGAGGTTTCAAATTGGCTCCCCAGCCTTTCTTTTGGTCTTCGCCGAATAAGTGGCTTGGACAACAAGCCCTATCGACTTTGTGTAGATGTAGACGGCAGTTTTAGTTCTTTACTCAGGTTTTGAAATTAGATCCAAACAAGAATTCGCCTGGTACGCAGCTGTCGGCTAAATCTTTTGTTCTTCTCAAACCAGGAACGAGAATATGTTTTCGGGTTATTGAAATGCGATGGAAAAGATTTGCAAAAATCCTTCCACTATCACAAATGTTAGTAAGAAACTCTGCTTTAAACTGTTCCGGCATATTTTCGAGGTGCAATAAGATGATGGAAATTGAATTGCCTAATTCACTGAGACCTTTTCCAATTTGTGCCTGCATCTCGGCATAAGATGCATCCACCGTGATGTTTTGTTTGGATGTAGCCTCCTTTATCTCTGAATTGAGCTCCGGAGGTTTTAAATATACCATATTTTTTGGAAGCTGGTGGGAGTTAAGTAGAGCCTGCACCTCAGTATTTTTTAAACCATTGGCCAAGATGGACTGCCAAATCTTGGCCAGCTGATCGTCCAACGAAAAACTGACGTTTTCTTCCTTGTTGGGGTGCTCTCACATCATTTTTAAAATACCATCCGGTAAAACAACGTTATTGTCTAAAACGAGCACATCATCGCGGTCCTCACTATAATATGTCTTCGTAATGCCGCTATCAGCCTCCTCCACATGCCTGGATGTTACATCTGGCAACGTCTGATCGGTAGATCGACGATAGGCGGCCATTGTATGTGAAACAGACAAGGACAACCTGCTCGGGGATCGCGATGCACGGTTCCTAGAAATGACAGATCTAAAGAAAGGGGAGCGACGTGATCTGCTGGAAGATCTTGAATAACGGTGGCGGCGTGGCATACGACCGCAAGAAGAATGGCGACTAGGCGACTTCGATTTATTTTTAGTAACGAGAGTCTCCAATCTTTCCATTCTTTTAGCTAACTTCTTACAATTTCCGCAATCACTGGAACTGCTTGAAAGCGGTTCCTTTCCTTATCCTTCTTAGATTTGCCCATTCTTAGCTAAAAGAGAAGGCTAAAAGAAAATGTAGCGTTTTTGGTAGTATTAAGCTGTTAATTTAGTTACAGATGCCAAAAGAACAGATTATATTAACTTATGTTAAGCACTTACCACCCACCAAGCTTTTTACACAAAATTTTTGTAAAATTAAATCAATTTATCATCTATGTTTTGAGCCTGCGGAACGCGATGCCTCGTAGTCAAGCACGAAAAACACAATGATGGTAAATATTGCGGAGAGCGCCAAGAGAGCGGTGTGACCCAGGAACGGACCCGACATTTTTGCTTTGCTTTGAGCCTCGTGGTAACGAGTATGGGAAAACTACTACTACACAATTTTGTAATATTGAGGACTGGATCCCGAAATATAATTAAAAAAATAGATAGGCGATAGAGATGAGAGTTTCAATTCCTTGTAATGAATTGATTCTAGAAATGAGCAGTATTGCGATGTTGTTATCATCCTGAACTCCGGTCGACAATGTTGTTTACATATTTTTTCACATCACGCGTTTGTATAATACTTTTCGAGAAAAGCAGGATGTGAGAGGTTGGCTCAGGTGGTGAAGCTCGCGCCTCTAGAACGTAAAGTGATTGGTCGACGCCTGGTCCTTGCAAGTTTTTTTTATTGGATTAGTTAGTTTTTGGCATGCCTTGGGTTAGTTGGATTAGTTTATGTTAGTTGCGCACCGCAGCGAGCGGAGGAATGGAGTGAAAATGTAAAAATACAAATGTAAACATTAAACAACGCATGTGGGCTATTATCAGTAAAAGGGAAACTTTTATACGTCAAATTAAAAAAAAATCTGTAGTCAAAAAAGATATATTTTATTTTCTTGCAAACAGTAAGGTCATACTATCTTTCCTAAACATAAATGCCGAGCTTGTTTTTTGAATATACATATTCGAATTTCGGACAAAATTGTTAAAATGCTTATAACGGAGGTGACTTATATGATAACAGAAATAACCAAACATGTGTATTCGTGGGAAATGCAGGTTGTAATTAACTAAATACTCAACATGTTATATAAATAATGCGTAAAAAATAAAATAAATCATAAAAAAATAAAAACTAATCTTGAGTTTCAGTGTTCGTTATAAAGCCAGTAATATTAAGGCTAAACTAGAGCCAACTACTGGAGATATTTAAACTGACTTATTTCTTTTAAGAAAAAATAGTATTGATTGCGCAGTAAAATTGGATTGGTTAAATTAAAAACAATATCATCCTTGTCAACAGTGGAAATGCCTGGTTGATCCGGAAAAACAAATTTTGTAGCGGAACCTCTTTTCCTTAAAAAGGATACTTCGTATTCGTTAATTCTCTGTGCTAGTACATGACCTATGAAATAACTTACTCTTTTTTTTCATCGAATTTAACCCTAGAATACCGGAGTATTGTCACCAAACGTTATTACCGGAGTGTCGTAAATTTTACGACCTAAAGGAAAAAACATATATGTTCAAAAACTTTTTTCCAATAAAACTATAAATCGTATAAAACTATATTTTTATCATACAAATGGATTTTATGCTAATTTGCAGCACAGTTTGTGCAGACATTGCCCCTGTGTTCACCACAAATCGGTTGGCTACATGTGTTGCAGTAAACAGTCGTCATACGTCGTTTTTTACTCGGACAGTAAATGCACATTTTCCTTTGTTTTGTTGAGGCTCATTGCGCCCAGGATCCAGAGGATTTGTAGGAATTTCAAGGATTGCACTAATATCTGCACGAATATCTCGGCGCTAGTCTAGTTTTGGTGCTAAGTCTATGTCTCATCCATGGTTCAGCAAGGCTGTGATACAAACATATTGGAAGAATACAGAACATATGAATTGATAGAGGCCATATTTAGCATCCCGTAGAACACACATAAAGGCCATCTTTTGTTTTTTCTGCTACAATTCATGTTGGAGCACATTTGGTCAAATGTATCCACTCCGGCTTTTGTCTCATTGTAATTTTGAATAATAATTGCTGGTTTATGTGTTCCTTTTAAGACTTCTGCCCCCTGATGCATAGTTGAAAGTAACAAAACTACTTTTTGTTTTTTCGGCATGTAAGACAGCAAGGTTTTTTGCTGATCAAAACAAAACATTGAAGTGTTTGTGTTACGATTCTTTAGATCCCACAACTCTGGATGAATCTCTCTTTTGTTTTTGCGTAGTATTCCTATAATTGTTAGTTTATATGGATCCCCTAACAATTGATCAGCTAAACTTATCGAAGTAAACCAGTTGTCCATAGTAACATTTCTATTGCTACCATGGACAGATTTTGAGAGTTCCTTTACATAGTATTCAGCAAGCGGCAAACCATTAGTCGGCGTTTTCTTTCCCAGATATGGGCTTGCATCGATCATATACTTTGTTGATTACATATTTGGATGGCTTATTGGCGATGTACATCCTGAATGGGCAACGTCCACGAAATCCCAAAAGTTGTTCCTCAATTGTCAAATAGGATGATGGTGCATATGACGTTCTGCATATTTCAATAAACATCCCATATTTCCCGAATATGCGCGAAAGGATCAATAATTTTCCTTTCTTCTCTAGTTTCCTTAGAATCGAATCTCAGACAATTCACTAGGAAGCTAAAGCGATCACAACTCATGCAGGCTCGATAAAATCTACCGGAAATATTGAAATCAGACATATGCTTGGCAGAAAAGTGATTATCTTTTTTCGCTGCGGAAAGGATCAAAATCGAAAACAAGCCTTTTAGTTCTTCTTTTGTAATTTCAGATACATTAGAATGGCATTTATTGTTTTTCGCCTGTCTGGAGATTTCTTCGTTCGTGTATTTAACAATATTATCAAGTATGTTCTCGGGAAAAAAATGTAAAAAAGCAGTCTTCTACATTATTATGGTGCCTTGCTTTGCCTTTAGGGCCTGATAAAAAAATGTATAATATTTCTAGATGCTGTCCTTTTTCCTCTGACTGGCAATTCTGCAGACCACTTATGACCATTCTTTCCAAGCAGTTGCGCTCTCTCAGGTTTAATTATATAATTATTTATTCCAGAACTTGCAGGTTGCGATTGATTAGAAATGCCCTTCATCGCATCTTCTCCATCATCTCTTTGGTAGTTTTCTTGTAAAGCAGTCGGTGACTTGAGCTTAGATGCATAGTTTGAAGTATTTTGCTGTGGCGAAACAACTGCTACATCAAGTTCATCGTCAGACGCATCCGAATCAAACGCGTCCTGCTCTAAATTGTCTGCTTCCCAGTCGCTTCCGCTTTCCTCAAAAGGCTCCGGATCACTATCTGCTCCATTCATAATTCGCTCCATCTCCTCCTCTAGTTGCACTTGTGTCAACTTTTCTCTCAATGCCATTTTACTAAAAATCAATGAATGTATTAAAAAAACATAACCTAACGCAGGAGTTTTATTCACCACAAAATTTTAATCGTGTACAACCGCTTGGGAAATCGTCATACGTTATTGCCGGACTGTCGTCAAATTTACGATGATTCAGCAAGAAATCGGTTACCGCGATAAAACAAAGTGAATCTGCAAACACCACTGTCTAGCTATACACTAAATAAGAGGATACTGTGAATCTCGTCTCGCTGCATTGGCCGAAAACACCCGAACGTTGTCGATTTGAAACGCGCGTCGTAAAATTTACGAGTGACCGGTATTCTAGAGTCAACAACTACATATGTTCCATCTGCCAAGAAGAACTTTTGGGCGTTCATGGCTTCTTCATCAGAATCTGATGAATAGATATCAGTATAATGTAGTCGGCTACTTTGTTTATTTTGTTTAGTAGCAGCAGTTTCTGATATGACAGTTAGGGAGCCGAAACTTTAAAAATAAAAAGCTCTAAATGCAAAAATATAAAAAAAAATAATTGGTAAAACATGCTCAAATAAAAAAAAAAGGATACTGTTGCTAGGTTGAGTAGGTGTGAAATCGATATTTGCCAAGTGGAAGTGAGTACAGGCACTTTCTGAAGAGCAATCCATGCAACAGAGTGTAGGGCATTGTAATAGAAAAGGGTATTTAATGGACCAAATTACTTCCTGAATTTGCATTATACGTTTGAAGGCCTGAAGAGTATCGGGTACAAGTTTGTCAAAACGTAAAATTTCTTGCGTGGTGACTATATTTTAACTTTCTTCTTGTGTTTAGCTAAAATTTCAACCACACATCTAAAATTGGGAATATCTGTCCCGCGAGCCACTAGTGCGTTTGCTAGTTTTACTGCCGCACCGACACCGTCTGAAGCGCCCTTACCATGACGGGACACGCTAAAATGCCAATATACCTTTTGAGCATTAAGATCCTTCGAAATATAGTTAGCCAAGATGTAAAACATTTTTTTGTTTCTATATTGGGTTATAAGGTCCATCGCTTTGAAAGTGTACATTTTGAAGCGCTGGTACCAATCGACGTATTTCTTCAAATACAGGTTGTAGTTCTGCATATATTGAGATCGTATCGGGTCTTAGGCTGTCAGATATCGAACAGCAAGGTATGGGACAAACCGAATTTGTTTCCTGACAAAGGTAATAAAAACCCATAGTATGCAGTGAGACCTTTGGCTTAGATCCACCAAAGTGTGCAGATTGTACTTCTTGTGAGTACTTACATAGGTAATTTTACGAAAAACCCATGTGGATGACTACGGTGTCCTTTGTCACTTGTGTTTTAATTTTATTATACTCTGTGCTGATGAATAATGTTTCTTGTATGTGTCATATACTTTGGCAAATTTTCTATAAGTAAAGCTACTAGGTTACCGCAGGTTGTTTCTTCGTTAACAGTCTTCTGGCAAATTTTTTCTTGGTTCTTGATTGTAATGTTTCTAGATTATAGGTAAACTAAGGTCATACGGATTAACATTAATTTCCAGATCTTTGCAATGTTCGCATGCTCTAGATAAGCATTTTTCTTTTAATTCGTTGTCACAGCAAACGGATTTACAAAGGTTACCTGGAAAACTGTGGTTAATTATGTTACGATTAAAGACACATCTTCATGCATCATGCAAAGACAATATAACATTTCCACCCTTCCGCTTTTATTTTGTTATTTTATAATTGTTGGTTTGATTTTAATTGAAATTATTTGTATAAATAAAAGTAAAAGTTAAACGTTCCTTGAGTTACCCTGTCGCTGCTCAGATACGTCTTATTGCGGTGGCACTAGGGGTGTGAGGTCGAATTCTGAAAATTCAATTATGAATGGGCGCCAGATCTGAAGTAGACCGAAAGATAAGAAAAGATATTATCAGATTACATTATCCATAATAAGACACCAATGTAAGGAAAGTAAACGCAAGAAATAAATGAAAGATATGCTTTCCCTCACAAATTTTAATAATAATCTTTGACTACTGAGTATCTTTTTCATAATTTACATCTGAATTCCAATTACTAATTACATTCGGTGTAGGTAAGATAGAATAATTAATACTTAACAAGACTGATCCTAGATTACAGTATAATGAGGTCGTTAATGTATATGAAATTTTCCTTGAGTGATCTGCAACCGTGTTTTTGAGCTTGAACAAAGATTTAAAGTTTGTGTGCTTGCTTATATATAGCAATAGTATATATACTAGTATATATTATACTAACCCGATTTAGATATAAGTTCGGAATATGCCTTTTTGTCCGAAGCGACCTTTCATGTCACCGCGAGGAAACACTCGAACCGAACAACCTTGACGTCATGTGGCTCAAGTTCGCCGCCAAGGGATTAACCAAGTTTATAGGTTGTCTCTATCGCCCTCCGAGCAATAGAGCCTACCAAAGTTTTTTTCAACACTAGCTACCACTTTTGACTCAATACAGGTCGATCACCCGAGTTCAGAAATAATAATTCCTAATTAAAATTAATGGTTCTGATAAGCGAAAAGCCCATAAGTTACGATCAGCCCATTAATAAGTAAGTCAAAGTATCAAAATATTTTTACCAATTAACGATAGGTAAGATAAAATAAGCAATACGTAACAAAAACTGATCCTGGACTACGATATAATGAGATAGGTAGTTAACATGAAATTTTCCATACGACCCTATTTAAAATTAATGGTTTCATAAGCGAATTGCCCATAAGTTACGATCAGCCCATTAATAAGTCTAGAATATTTCATTACATAATCCCAAAGTAATACTGTTCAAAATATTATTCAGAATTGAGCAAATTCAATGTTAAACTATCGAACTTCAACTACCTATAATATTTAGAAGATCTGTCGCAATCGGGAGATAATTGTAAAATCTATCAGACGTCTCTGAGAGAAATTCAATTTATATTAAATTTAAGGCTTACCCTTGAAAAATTTAAATATAGCCAAATAATATCACTACTTGTTATGTAGTAACTAGAGTAACGATAATTAAGGAATAATAGTTTACAAAAATTTACAAATGGAAATTTCCAAGATTAATACCGAGTATGTACAGCGTTATCCAACGAGGCGGTTTTTTGACTTTCCCTGTACTTGTGTGCAAACCGTTTTCTTTGATTTGTGCGGTTGAGATTTTAGAGCCTGTCAAAGTGTTAAAATACCCGACTTTCAACTGTCAATATTTGGTAAACAGCTAAAGATAGGTGTAGGATATTATACACTAAATGTGTTTAGATTTTTCCAGAGAGTCCAAAAATGTAGTAATATACAGGGTGTTCTATTTAAAAAATATATCAAAGTGACACCTAGCACTTTTATTTGATGTTCAATTGTTTTTTGCTGAACATATCCGAATTCGCGGGAGGAAATTACATAAGATGGCTATTTCAGTTTTTTTTTATAAAAGTACAGGAAAAGTCAAAAAATCGCCTAGTCTACTCTTCGTTGGATAACCCTGTACGTGAGTATTCAATCTCTATAATACATAGTACTCATTACAGATCCAAGTTACGAGGCTTAAAGTTAAAGATGTATAATCTCGTTTTGAGATACGATAAGATAACTGTACAATAAGATAAATGTACAAGATTAATCAATGATAAGATAAAGGTAAGATAAATCTATGATACGATAAAGATAAAGTAAAATTTTGAAATATTGGTTTTTCTGTTAAGAAAGATCAAATAATGAGGAATTGTGCAAGCATTTCTAAGAAAAAAAGATCACTTATCTTATGAAATTCCAGACGAGAATGCTCAGGGCTCCAACGCTTCTTCAGCAGAGCTGTTTCATAACCACGGAGTCATCCCGACCATTTAATCTCCATTTCCCAATCAACAATTGCATTGCTACCCACCAGGCTACGATTTAGAAATGAAACTGCGTCCTGGAATCTCCCGATTCTCTCCTATAGTCTCCTCAATCTCTCTTCAAGCAAAGCTCGCTCCAAACTACAATAGCTAGCTGCATATACACAACTCCAAGCAACAATAGCTCCAGCCAGAATAGCTCCTAGTAAAATTGGCTTCCAAAAAATGGCTCCCAGTAAAAAAAAACCTGAAAAAGAACAAGCGCTAAATATGCATTCTCTTACTGCAATTTTCAGGCAGCCTCTCTTTCAGAACACTTCGTTCAAAGAATATTTAAAAATAATAATGAGAGTATTAAAAAATAATAATGAGAGTCGTCTTGCCAAAATGCGAAGGTCCTAATATAACTAATATTATATCACCCTACAGGTGAAAGACATAAAATACTAAAAACTGACCACTAATATAACCACTGTTTGCTCTTTTAAGATTTCAGACCCCCAAGCAAGAACAAAGCTTGTCCATTTATGTCATTAATATTTAACCTAAATATACTAAGCTTATGTACTACTTTACAAGTTCCTATAAGCAAAATTTAAAGTAGAAATTAAATTTATCGACGATTATATACAACCTTAAACAACATTATACCCCATTATACAATACGGGTGCCCATAAGACAAAGAATCTGCTATGAGTGCTCGACCGCAATATCATACCGAAGACGGTATCATTAAATACGCTTGAATTCCCCAAAATATTACTTGTAAAAATAACGAGTATAACTAATCACGTTATGCCTGTTCTAGGCCTAAATTATCTTTTGTTTGACGATATTGCATGGTACACGTGCAAGAATTAATAATTTTTCGAAAGTAACACTCTATAGCAGTATTGTGCAGTATTTCAATTCTCCCTGAGACCCGTTAGAAAACTGTAATGAAATAGCATACTCTGATAAAATAAATCCCCTGTACAGAAAATAAATGAGAATGTACAAAATGTAAGATATGTATATTTATTTACCTAACTATGTAGGGTTTTTCGATGCTAATGACAAATTTGGGAGCAACGCTCTCTACTACAGGTATTCCTCGAGGAAGGAAACGGCGTACTTTGTTCCAGAATACACTGCACGTGGCAAGTTACTAACCAAATATCTTGACTCTCAGGCAAAAACCAACCAATCCACAGTCAAGCCATAAACTACAGCAACTATGCCACTTTATACCCGAAATAAAGTATAATCCCCGTATAGGGCGAATTACATATTCTTAAACTTTTATCAGGCGGACGCACTAACTCCTTTGAGGGTTTTCTGAAGAAAGAGGACGAAATCAAGCCAAACTCGACTAACTAGCTCGTGAAATTCGATGTTAAAAAGCTAGAAAAAACTTAAACCATAAGCCCGTTCCACACTGTCCTGTAATCATACGCAAAATACACCAGCCAATTGTCACCAAATTTACTAACATCTACAATATGCAATGAAACGTACCTAAGACTGTATGATATTATGCATTGCTGGTAAGACAAAGAAATCCAACGATAAATTCATCATTGACAATGACCAAACAACCAGAAACCATCTCGTTCCGGCCGGCGCCATTTACAACTTCTAACATCCAATCTGTTAAACACATTCAATCGAATCGAACCTAAACGTACCTTTAGCTCCAGCCGGTTTTTTTACCCTGCTAAAACCATATATTTTAATACTGCAAAGCAGTTCGAGCGACGTTGCCAAGTTATGGAATCTACGCATTTAATAACATATCTTGACTGCGTATTTTTAACGCGAAATCGAAAAATAGTCGTTTAACAACAAAACAAGGGTAGCGTAACCACGTCAAAATCACAGGGCAACCACTAAGCGAATTAAACATCTGGCAACGTTCCATGAATAACCTTTTCATTAAACGTTCCGAAGTCCATTATATTACACTCGTCCGTAGGCAACCAACAATTCTTTTAAGGTATATTGCCGCCGAAAAAGGAAATTATTCGCAAGGTAAGTGATTTAATTGAAGTGCACTGCTATATACTTAAATGTTTTCTTGATAGCGATGTAGAATGCGGTACGATCTATTGATTGGTTATATGTTAAGCCAGTGATATCAAATAGAGAAAATCAAATGTATAGCTAGACAGGCTAGCATAAAAGAGGCAGGATTAAGGGTGGAATCACTGACTTTATTTGACCTCTACCTGTTACATGTTTTCATGCAAGACATGTAACACATCTACTCAAAGTGTGTTTAGACTCCTTAGAATAAAGTTTTTTTGAAAATTATAAAGAGAAAATCACAATCCGCTCTTCGGAGAGATTCCGACCTATTAATATAGTCTTTTAAAGTGTTGGCAAAGTGTTGGTTCTCCTTTTTTCAGATCGTATCCGTTGTCGAAAAACCTTATCCTCGTCGGAGCAAGGTTATCAGGCAAGCTTTTGTAAGCAGAGACGTTCCAGAGGGGCCATAGTAACAATAATGTCCTTAGTTTTCCAAGACAATAATGGTCACAATATTGTCTACACAAAAATATTTCACCGTTTCAACCCCCCATAAAGGAGATATTATCGTTTTTGCAACATTTAGTAAACAACAATAACCTTCGATATGGAACATTTAATTCTCATACTTCTGCACTTTCCCTAATTTGTTCAAATGATGTAGGTTCCAACCCAATATTAAAACGTTTTTAAAAAAGACTTGTCTCGTCTCCACCCGTCTCGGCCAAAATATTCCATCTCTTGGGACCCCTTACCGGTTTTACAGTATATTGAGAACCTGCTCTTACCGCTTAGTCTTCGTACACTTTTCCATAACCTAATTACACTTCTAGCTTTAATAACCGGGGAAAAGTTACAGACAATCTCTCTTATCCGCCTTTCTAATATTATTATTTATTGCTCCTCTGAAACAATAATTAATAGGGATGTGAGTAAATTTCATGGCCAAAGATAAGCTTGGGGAATAGGAGGTCCAAGGTTGCGACGGCCACCAGGGCAGTACTATACCCTTAGCTTTATCCTGAATTATTTTATGAAGGGTTCGCAGGACCATTCCGAATAGAGGAAAAGCATAAAAATATTAGTTACTCCAGGAGATTGTAAAAGCGTCGACATTGACTCTGGATCTCTCTACTAGGACACGTCCATATCGCATTTGTTATTTATATTAGGCGCGAATAGATCAGTATCCGGTTTGCCAAAAACTTTTACTAAATGAAGATTAGCTTTGTCGGGTAGGGAACATTCAGTTGCCACACCTAAACGTCTTGACTCAAAATCAGCTCTAACATTGTCTTTAGAAGAAATGTATGAAGCATATAATAAACGGTTTCTTTCTCCACACCATTATTTGTTTGGCTATTGAAAACAGAGTCGGAAACTAAATGCTTTCCATTCTGTAACGTATGCTACCGCTGTATTGTCACACTTTAACAATATATTATAATTGCTTAGGCCACGTGTATAGCATTGAATTCCGTAAAATACGGCCAGCAGTTCTAAAATATTTATATGCAAAGGTTTTTGCCTAGTAGATCAAAAACCATGTGTTTAATCATGGTTGCAGCAATCATCTCATCTTGTAGGCGAGGCATCTGAAAAAATTTCGAGCTGAAACTCTCGAATCTAGAATGCCGTTAAAAGCGTCGGGAGTACGTGATGATTTTATTAGCCTTACCTACAAAAGAGAGAAGTGATTATAGATAATGCGATCCTGCGAAGGGGGTGTATTTTTAAAAGGAATTTTATAACCCCTAATCCAGAATAAAACTGTTGGGTTTGACGTTCTCATTGACCAAGGTTCAACAAAATAATTAAGACGGCCGGTAAAAGGAATAGACTTTACCTTTAACGTTTCTTGTTTAGATAACGCTAGTTTTGTTTGGAGAAGTTCTGCCTCTTGTATTGTCTTACTTCCCTCCTATAGCAAGACGGCGGTATCGGTTTAAAGGACCCCTGGTCTTCGATGAAGTGGTTGCCCCCCCCCCCCCCCCCTTTTTTTTTGCATAACTAGAATGATGTGCTGATTGAGCAGGACCAGCGTAAGTCCTGACCTGCCTTTTCGAGGGACTTTAGGCTTTTATCACGTTCGCCCAGGTCTGATCCAAAAAGAAATTCACCGGGAATAGTGTTTAGGTGTCGGTTATTTCTTCCACGGACTTATTGAGGACAGTTGATATTAAATATTTTCTCGTCTTGGAGATTTCATGAAACAAGTTCATAAAGATACGTGCGGAGTCTGTCAGATTTGAAAAATGTTTTTCTTGTGTCCCTAGGGAGGCTGTTTTCTTCTTGCAATATAATATTGAAAGTTTTCTCCATGGCACTCAAATCGTTACCAATCCATGATTGGTACCCAGCATGAGAAGAATCTCTGGTAACATGGGTAGTGGACAAAATGGCTTTCACCTCTAGTTTTATTTTAGAGGAGCAGCATAATTGTGAACGAATGTGGAAATTTCCTTGGTAGGTAAGCCATTAGTTAATACATGGGCACACCTAGAAACTAGAGCCTGATGTGGTTAAAACAAGGTGTCTTTGGATTTTCTGGATCAGCTCCGAGAATATTGAGAGCGCCAACCGCGAATACCACACCATCACCCTCGCATAGAACTACGACGTCGTCAATGATATTGGCTGTGGCCAGAGGTGTTAAATGTGCCCCTGTGTTGTCGTCGGACTCCGTCCCGCGCGGGGAGCTGTCGTCCGGATTAGGCTGATGCTGCAAACCTCTGGACCTGCGAGAAATACCACGTCGCGAAGATAAACTGCGTCGCCGGGTTCGCCGGTATTCCTTCACCTTCTCTCTCGGCCGCCTCGATACGCTCGGTGATCGACTACGGCTGATAGAGCGAAACCTTGATCACGGAATTAAATTAATTATGTACCTTATATCTTGGGTGGGAATAGCGGTGGCGGTGGCGAGGAGACAAACTAGAACGAGACGAGTCCGATCTGCTCTGAGATCGACCATCATCCTCATGCTGAAAACCTCTAGAATGCAGGATTTTGACAATCATCTGCTGCAGACTGCTTTCGGACAGATTTTCCGAAGAACAATCCTTGCTGTTGTTTGCTTGCTTTGAGTCTCCCATGTTTCCAGCTAGCAGAGAGGAATTTAGCTATTGAAGAGAAATACATATAAAGGCCCTTTCACTTACCTCAAAAAGTGAGAGTGTATCCGTAAAAATAAAGGAATATACCTTCACTAAAACAACTTGTTTACGCAAACACTGTTTACGCGTTTAAAATTTGATTTCTTAAGCGGGAGCGCGCAGGGCGAAGTGCGTTATAGCACTAAAAAGCGAATGATTTCATAATCTTAACAGGATATGAGGCCGGGCGGGAACGGGAAAAATGTTTACTTTAACCTTCCGTACACACACATATTTTCTTTGTACACCAAACACATACTGGGGTGTGTCGTACCCCACCCCATATTTCTCATTTTTAAGAAAAATTGGAAACGAAATAAGTTTAAAATGTTTTTAGAAGATAAATTTATTTAAAACAAAGTTCTACATAATGGAAAAAAACTAACATTTTATTAAAAAAATCGCTCCGTATACAAAAAAAGGTCCAGTCAAAACTAAAATTTTGTCAACGAAAACGTACGTTCTGTATTTACATCAACTTAATATTTTTCTTGTAAGAGTCATAGAAATAGAAATGAAAACAATTTTTACTCAAACTTGTTTAGCACAGTTTGTACAAATAAAGCTTCTACACATGGGAAGATGACATCTTGAACACGCCTGTTTTGTTTTCCGGTCTCTAGATCTCGGACAAAATCCACACCGTGCACTTTTTTGCTTAAATGAGAATTCGCGAGGCTGTTCTTCAATATCCAGAATACCTCTAATGAGATTTTTCATCCTTTCCTCAGAGTGGCAATCTTCAACCTGCATTTTAGATGAGGTTCAATCAGATTAAACGCAAGTGTGTTGAGAAATTCTCGTCTTCGAAATTTTGAGTTGGTCCTGGTAAAGTTATACAAAACCATTGCATTTATTCACCCTTGATCAAGCATCCCATAAAAAAATCTCATTGGCCACCGTCTATTACACCTTGCTGTTGTATAAGTATAGCACAGCTTATCAAACGTTTCGGTACCCCCTTTCTTGGTGTTTGGATTGGATTTTTTTGTAACTTCAACGATATTTGAGTGGTGTATTGTTGATATCAATAATACAACCTTGTTCTTCTTTGGCATGAATGATACCAAAGTTTTATTATGGTCTAATACAAACCTTGTTTCTTTCTTCCTTCTGTCCACTGAGAAAACTTGGGGGAATCTCCCGTTTGTTTTTCCTCAAGGTTCCTATCATGGTTAGTTTGTGCTCAGTCAAGATTTTTTCAAAAAGGTCTGCTGATGAGAACCAATTATCAACAGTGATATTTCTTCCTGTTCCATGAATAGGTTCAGATATTTTTTTTACATAATGAAACGGAACTGGTTCATTATTTTCCGTAGTGACCTTTCCAACATAAGGAATCGCATTCACCATATACCACGTCCTAGCATCATTCATCATAAGAATTTTCATACCATCCTGCAGACTTATCAGTTTGCCTTCTTTCATCACGAGTGGCCTTATCATCAAATCGGAGACAGGAAGTAAGAAAATCAAATCTATTCAGAGGCATAGTAGCTCTATACAAAGAATGTGCGTATTTAGAGGATCAAAGCTCCTGTAAATTCGAATGTACGAACTGCTGAGTACCACAAAAATATAAAAGTCCTATAAGTGCTTTTATTTCTACAATATTGGTAGGATTATGAAAAGTTTGTCGATTATCTATTTTTTCCAATTTCCTTTCAATTTTTTCATTATTTGTGTGAAACATTATTGTGTTCAGGATATCTTCGGAAAATATGAACGACCATGCTTCCAAAGGATTTTTCACGTTCCTGGCTGCACCTTTTGGACCAGGTAGGTGACTCACAATGTTCTTACTTTGCCGTCTTCCCCGTTTTTCTGGTATTACACAACTCCATCTGTATCCATTTTTACCTTTTATTACTGAACTTCTCGATTTCTTAGATGGGCCTGCCTCATAAAGGTCCGTATCGCTTTCTGATTCTTCCCTATTCTCTATATGAGACAACTCTTGTTCGGTATCAGATGGTTCTTGCTTCTCCAGAAAGTCCGAGTCTTCATCTGAGTCAGAAGTCTCTGCATTTTCAGGCAATAAGGGAGTATCTTGTAATCCAATAACAAATTATTCATTTCATCCTGCAGTTCTAGAGGATTAGGTAGTGGAGGACCTGAGCTAAATTTACGTGGAGCTCCAAAACCATTGGTTATAGCCGTGAAATTTGGCGCGCTGTTAAATAAGTGCTGGGGTTTGTCATAACCCCAGTGTGTGTACTCCGAAGCGGACTACATAGTAAATAAACAAAGTGATGTCTTCGGACTGGACCTGACGTATAATTATTAAGCGATAAATGGTCTTATCGTAAACATTAATTTAATGAGTAAAAGTTAACAATTGTAACTATTTATAGTGTTTTTATGGTTTAGGATACCTATATATGCACGTAAAATAAAAGTAATTCAATTTTACATCGTTTTTAATCTTAAATTACCAAAAATATAATAATAATGCATGCAACTAATTAGATAAACTTAAAAATCGTAATACCTAAATAAATACACTACATTAATTAGTGAATTAAAAACAGCTTTTATAAATAAAATTTTGACACTTTTGCTGATTTCAGTCTAGACCGTTTTTCAGTAAGTATTTGTCCAGCTTTAGAAAAGATCCTTTCACAAGGTACCCGAGCTAGCTGTTATTCATAATCTTTTCTTCATATATGTATACAATCTAGGGTAGACATGCATTCTGCTGAACCACCAGTTTAGAGCATCATCAGTTCTAGGGACGAAGGGTTCGCTTAACTAACGGTCCAGTTCAGTTATTCCAGCTGCAGTTTTATTTGTCCACAATCTCGATTTTGGTTCTGTCATTTCTGTGAGCAAATATTGATTTATCCGGTCTGTCAAATTCACATTGCTCAAGTTTCTTCTCAAGTTTTGAATAATATTATATTTTCGTTCTTCTTTAAACCCATATATTTTAACCGCGGATAAAAAAAATTTTGATTCAGCTAATATGGGTAAGCTTTCCACATCACTAAAGCGTTTAAAAAAGTTGTTTCTAAATACTTCTACCACTTATTTTAATTATTTTTCTAAATCACTTTTATTATAATAATATTGAAAATGTTTATATATAGATCGCTCGAAAAGTAAAATTTTCGATATTGTCACTGTTTTCTCCGTTGCCTCTTGAAATATTTGTAGTAAACCAATAAGTTTCTCAAGTATTGTCCATTCGTCCGCTGTAATGATATTTAGTTAGGAGTTTTCTAACGCTAAGATTGTAAACTGAGGATGATCCACTTGGTTGACCTTCGTCTAATTCACTTCCTTCATTTTCCGTACCCTTTTCAGTAGCATGACTTTTTGCAGCTAATTCTGACGGCTCTTCTACCTTTTCTATAAGAGACTGGGGCGGAGACGATCTGGAAGGGGATGGACTAACTAACTCTGATCTGTTTATTGGAATGGTGGGATGTTTATTTCATATGTGCCTATTTAAGTTTCCTAGTGATCCGCCACTGCATGACAGTATTTGTTTACAATACAAACATATGCTTTTCTTGCGACTAGTACCACTCTCGTCGCACATCTCAAAGTGCGTCCATATGTCGCTTCTTGTTCTAGAAGTCACTGTTTACTAAATGCACCTATTTGCAAATAAAAATTTATCTTATGTTCGGATTTGCAACGACGTTAAAAATTGCTATGACTTTTACTTTTGCTCTGTTGCCATCTAATTAGAACACGTATTAAAGACGAGAAATCGATTTAACAAAAGAAGCAATCAAACTAATGCTCAAATCCATTTACAAAATCTCAAAAGTAAATATGTGTGTAAACAAAACTTTTTTTATGTCCTACATCTGGCTGCAGGTGTTCCGTCGGCACCTTTACCTTTAAAAGCGAAAAAAACGCGTCCCGTCCCGTCATATTGCCGCCGACAAAGATTACAAAGCGGGCGAACGAAACGGCTCCAATAGTTCAAGGTATTATTAAAAATTATATTTAAAAAGATTTCGCCATGAATGATTCACTGATATTTAAGGGAATGATTAATTTCATTCAGTGAAGTGAATTATTCATTTGAATTAATTCGTTCATGAACTACCTATCTCTAATTAATAGGCAACTGTGAATTGTAATATGGATCCAGTCAGTGCCTTTATAGGGACAGTGGCCACAATGCGTGGTCAGTGTTTCACTTGGCTCCGCCATTAATCATCAGATTTTCTTTGTTTACGTTTGTGTTTTACACGGTCATCAATTCGTTTGCGAACTTTGCTCCCTGTAGACTGTGTATTATCAGTATTTAGGACTATTTTATAATTTGGAACTGTTTAAAAGTGAGTTTATTTCAGTTTCCCTTACGGTCTTGGCGAGGATGTTGGTGTGGCTGTTATCAAACCTCTAAAATTTGGTTAAAAAATTAAGTACCTAGGAGCTAACAGAGCCTTAATAGAATAAGCTCTGGCATTGATAACAAAGTATTCAGCTTGTTCTCTGTTAACTCCTACTAAGTCCTGCTTACAAACTTTACAAATCTTATTTTTTTAGGTACTTTTTTGGTTACAAAACCAGCAATGTATGCTATATTGCCCTTATTTAAAAGGGAACCAACACTACTGACTACTGAATTCAGGAATAACAATTTCAGGAAAATTTAGTTGATTTCGTGAAACATTGCATGCGACATCACCCAACAACATGTTTTTTAGATCATCTAAACCTCTAATTATTACTCTCACAATTGAAACTGTCAGAACAATTTGACACAAAATTATTAATTATCAAAGCCTGAAAACTAAATAAATGATGCAGCATGGGGATTATTATTTCGTGCCCCATGGCTGCGGATTAAACCAAAAAAGTTTTCTAGAGGATTTTGATTAAGCCTCCGCAATGACAGAAAATGTATACCTTCATGTTGTAACTGATCCCACAGGTACATTATACTTTTCAGGCTGTGAATCCAGTTACGACACATGGAGGCACAATTTTCTTACCATTTTACCCAACAAAATGAAGACTATTAAAAACTTAAATTGCCTCCATCCAAAACCTTCTATAAGCTGAGTTCTTTGTGAGGGCACACCTGAGTTCTTTTCCACTAGTCACTTTCACTCAGAAACTTTATCCCTGAATAGCAGAAATTCTGCAGTTCCTTCAGCTTTTTTTTTGGCAAATAACTCCATCTGCGACAACATTTTCATTACAGAAGCAACGTTTGTACTGATAACTTGTGCAGCTACACAAACTTTCATTTTTCTGGTATTCTCCACATTAGCTAATATAAGTTATTTAAACAATTTGTAATCGTTATCCTGTTCTTCATCCTCGGCTTCACAATGTGCTCCCATTTGGCTACCTCATAGGCAAGCTTTCTCCATTTAATTGCAGCTGGTTATTTGGTTATTATATCACTTCTTTGGTGCTAATTAGAATGCCAAAAAGTATATTTTCTTCACTTGTTCTTATAAAATGCTCTTGAGTCTCCCTATACAATTTGTTGATGGCAGCTACGTTTGCAGCCCCCTGGTCATAAATAATTGTTCTGACTTTCAGGCCAGCATCTGGGCAGGATTTTGCTGCAGTCTTAATATTGGCAGCCAGCATGTCACTTTTCATGCCTCCCTCACTCAAGTAAAACGCCAATGGCTGCTTCCATTTCTTAAATATTCCAAAGGCCATGAAAATCATGACTTTGTCAGCAATTTTATTACTTCTGTGTTGATGTATGCATTGCCATCAAAGTCAATTATAGCGTCTTGTTTTCTGCTATAGGTCAGCTTCAATCAGAAGCTTAAGAGGAACAGGGCAGACATCACGATCAACGGGACAAGGATAGAGGGCCAGAACACAGTGAAGTACCTAGGAGTCACACTGGACTCGAAACTTATTTTCAAGGACCACCTCCAAAACACTAGGAACAGAGCAGGAGTAGCAGCAAGAGCCATCTACCCATATATCACGACGCAATCAAGACTGGACAAGGACCAATAGCTGTATTTTCAAGGTATTTAAATGATAAGTATTCACTCTCCAAACCTCTAAAAGAATGCTAAAGATGTGTAAAGTACCCCTGGACAAACAATATATGAGATTTGGTAACTGAGAATGTGTTGAGAATGTTAATTAAAATAACTTTCCAAATATGAAGTGGCTCTGTTAACAACTCAAAAATGTAATCCAGGATGTTTTGAACATCTTTGCGGATAACATAATGTGTTCTGAGCATATAACTTACATATAAACTTGATATTATTTAGCTTATTCTTAAACTTTTCAAAAGCACTTTGAAGATATTCTTTAGATATATTAGCAAAGTATATGTAAACTAGTAAGTTCACTCAGCGGTATATCCTTTGATGTAATTCAGCCACATTCTTTTATATCGAGTGACAACTGTAGATGACCGATGCGCTGCGTAAGTGTCCGATTGATTCGCGTGGCTTTCTCTAGTCAGAGATGTATTCAGGACATTGTATGGACTCGTACCGAAAAACCTACTGAATGCCGGCCGGGTGAAAAATCAAGTGAAACTGAGCAAAGTTGTAAAAATATTTTCATAGAAGGAAATTGAAAAAAAAATTGCTATACGTTTGTCATTTTTAGGTGATACCACTGTTGCTATCTCAGAATCTAACAAGAATTTAACAACACTGCAAATCGATCTTGAAAAGGCATCAATAATGGCAACTTTCTAATTTAATCAAGTTTGTAGCTTTGACCGTTTCAAAAATATCAGTAATAGTGGAATTACCTAAAATTTATTTAAAAATATGTAATAATATAATACTTCGGAATCTCATTTTTACTACACTTCTTTGGTTTCATGAAAGTGATTTTTCAAGGCCACGTTATGACATGGTTTATGTTTTCGTCTCGCGTTACGGCATTTTTGTATCGTTGAATGGACGACTAAACAAATCTATCAAAATTGATTGTACCGTATCGGCACCGGCACCGGTTCAAATGACTACAATAAGCTGAGACTAAGTGAAACTAACCAAAACTTGACTCAACGATTAACCAAAACTAACAAAATCTATTAAAATTTATTATAACGTATCGTAACGGGTTCAAATTACTAAAATAAGTTGATACTAACTGAAACTAACCGAAAGTTGATTGGAGGACTAACCCAAACTAACCAAATCTATTAAAATTGATTATAACGTATCGGAACAGATTCAAATAATTAAAATAAGTTGAGACTAAATGAAACTAACCGAAAGTTGTTGACGAATAACCCAAACTAACCAAATCTGTTAAAATTGATTTTAATGTATTCTGAAAAGCTTGAAATGACTAAAATAAGTTGAGAATAAGTGTAGCTAACCGAGAGTTGATTGAACTACTAACCCAAACTAACCAAATCTATCAAAATTGATTATAACGTATCGGATGACTAAAAGAATTTAAGACTAAGTGAAACTAACCGAAAGTTTATTGGAAAACTAACTTACACTAAAAAAATCTATTAAAATTATTTATAACGTATCGAAACCGCATTAAATGACTAAAATAAGTTGGGAATAAGTGAAACTAAACGAAAGTTGAATCGACAACTAACCCAAACTAACCAAATCTATTAAAATTGATCATAACGCATCGGAATCGGTTCAACTGATTGAAATAGTTAAGACTAAGTGAAACAAACCGAAACTTGAATCGAGGACTAACCTAAACTAACCAAATCTATTAAGATTGATTATAATCTATCGGAACCACATTAAATGACTAAAATAACTTAAGAATAAGTGAAACTAACCAAAAGTTGGATCTACGACTAACCCAAACTAACCAAATCTATTAATATTGATTATAACATATTGGAACCGCTTTAAATGATGAAAATAAGTTGAGATCTACTAAAATTGATTATAAAGTATCTGAACCGGTTCTAATGACTAAAATAGGTTGAAACTAAGTGGAAATAACCAAAAGTTTATTGAACGACTAACCGGATTAGGTTGGTTAGTTCGGGTTAATCGTCGATTCAACTTTCGGTTAGTTTCACTTAGTGTCAACATATTTCAATCATTTGAACCGGTTCTAAGACGTTATAATCAATTTTAATAGATGTTATTAGTTGTGTTAGTCACCAAATCAACTTTCGGTTAGTTTCTCTTAGCCTTAACTTATTTTAGATATTTGAACCGGTCCCGATACGTTATAAACAATTTTAATAGATTTGGTTACTTTGGATTAGTCATCCAATCAACTTGCGTTAGTTGTTGATTCATCTTTCGGTTAGTTTCATTCTCAACTTATTTTAGTTATTTAAAGCGGTTCCGATACGTTATAATAAATACTAATAGATTTGGTTAGTTTGGGCTAGTCGTCCAATCAACTTTCGATTAGCTTCACATAGTTTCAATTTATTTTAGTCATTTGAACCGGTTCCGATACGTTATAATCAATTTCAATAAATTTGGTTAGTTTGGGTTAGTTTGGGGACGACTAATCAACTTTCGACTAGCTTCACTTAGTTTCAATTTATTTTAGTCATTTGAACCAGTTCCTATACGTTATAATCTATTTTAATAGGTTTGGTTCGTTTGGGTTAGTCGTTGATTCATCTTTTGGTTAGTTTCACTTATTCTCAACTTATTTTAGTCATTTAAAGCGGTTCCGATACGTTATATTAAATTTGGTTAGTTTCTGTTAGTTTGGGGGCGACTACAAGCATCTTTCGACTAGCTTCACTTAGTTTCAACTTATTTTAGTCATTTGAACCTGTTCCGATCCGTTATAATCAATTTTAATAGATTTGGCTAGTTTAAGTTAGTCGTCTATTCAACTTTCGGTTTGTTTCACTTAGTCTCAACTTATTTTAATCATTTGAACCGGTTCCGAGACGTTATAATCAATTTTAATAGATTTGGTTAGTTTGGGTTAGTCGTCCAATCAACGTTCGGTTGGTTTCACTTATTTTCAACTTATTTTAGTCATCTGAATCGATTTCGATACATTATAATCAATTTTAATAGATTTGGATAGTTTGGGTTAGTCGTCGATTCAACTGTCGGTTGGTGTCAGTTATTCTCAACTTACGCTAGTCATATAAAGCGGTTCCGATACGTTATAATGATTTTATTACATTTGGTTAGTTTGGGTTAGTCGTCGATTGAACTTTCGGTTAGTTTCACATAGTCTCAACTTATTTTAATCATTTGAACCGATTTCGTTACGTTATATCCAATTTTAATAGATTTGGTTAGTTTGGGTTAGTAGTCCAATCAACTTTCGGTTAGCTTCACTTATTCTCAACTTATTTTTGCCATTTGAAGCAGTTCCGCTACGTTATAATCAATTTTAATAGATTTGGTTAGTTTGGGTTAGTGTTCAATTAACTTTCTGTTAGTTTCACTTATTCTAAACTTATTTTAGCCATTTGAAACGGTTACAATACCGACGTCATTATCAATTCTAATAGATGTGGTTAGCTTGGGTTAGTCGTCGATTCAACTTTCGCTTACTTTCACTTATTCTCAACTTATTTTAGTCATTTAAAGCGGTTTCGATACGTTATAATCAATTTCAATAGATTTGGTTAGTTTGGGTTAATCGTCGATTCAACTCTTGATTAGTTAGTTTCGATTAGTTTCACTTTGTCTCAACTTATTTAGTTATTTGAACCGGTTCCGATAAGTTATAATCAATTTTAATAGATTTGGTTAATTTGAGTTTGTCGTCGAATCAACTTTGGGTTAGTTTCACTTAGTCTCAACTTATTTTAGTTATTTGAACCGGTTCCGATACGTTATAATCAATTTTGATAGATTTGGTTAGTTTGGGTTAGTCGTCGATTTAACTTTCGGTTAGCTTCACTTATTCTCAACTTATTTTAGTCATTTGAAGCGGTTCTGATACGTTATAATCCATTTTAGTAGATTTGGTTAGTTTGTGTTAGTCGTGGATTAAACTATGGGTCAGTTTCACAGGGCCAAAATATATTTAATATTTACAAAGCATTCCTTTATCGTTATATAATATGTACTTATAAAAAAAAATCTGACATCTAGACGATTTTTCCGGTCTTGTCGCCTCCTTCACCTAATTTTATTAACATATCTATTCACTAATCCGACTATAGATTTTTCCTATTTGCTTTTGTATTTTTCATTGCTTCGTATATATTTCCACCGAAGTCCGAATAAAATATTAAAATAGAAATAAAATTAAGGATTTTCACAAATCCGACTATGTTCTGAACACTCTGCCTACATACGAACGACTGATTAAACTAAAACAAATGCTGCCAATAATCTGCGGATTTTCGGCGGCTGGCAGAAAATATTTGGGGGAGTGGAGCTACTAGTTTACATATACTTTGATATTAAGTGTATTAACTTCATTTTGACATTCATAACACATATCCGTGCCAACATTCATTTTATGAATATCTTTTTTTGCAACTAAGTTTATCCGAAGGACCCTGGGAGGGACATAAGTACATATAAGTACAAGATTTATGTTGTTTTAAGCGTTAACTGAAAGTCTTACGACGGTCGACGTTTCGAGGAACAAACCTGCCCCCGTTGTGTAGAACGGACAAAGCTAAAAATGAAAATGGTTAGTAAATGCAAATAACAGTAAAAAGCTCGTGCACTGTCAAGTGTTGAATTGACTTTGACAAGATGACAATAATAATATCATATCGTTTAGTTACTGGTTACTGGTCTTTTAGGTTAGTGTGATGTTGAGGTGTCATTAGGTTAATAATTGATTCGTTTTTGAAGTGTTATATATCTACAATTTGGTATTATGTATTTATGAATAATTCAATGTTTTTTTGTTTAAAGATTTAGTTAACTTTTAAGTCTCCCTTATCAACTTCAGTTTTTAGCTAAGGTAACCAGCTGTTACTAAAATTAACAGAAGCTGAAGCAACACATTCGTCTTTATTTAACAAAATTAAAGCACTCTCTTTATTTTTATGTTTTTTAGATAATAGTTCCTTTGCTAAAATACTGTGATTGTTAGCAAGTGCATATTGATAAATATGTGATTTGTGGAATTGTATATTTTTAATATAGGTTTGATGTTCTTTTATACGTTTGATAACGGTCTACGGGTTTTACACATTAAAAATTTGTTACATTTACAGTCTCTTATAGATAACATTTTTTTGTAATTTTATTTCCATTGAGTTGATTTGTTTTTGTTAGTTTGGACCTTAGTGTGTTTTCTGTTTTAAAAATACAGTTCAACGTCTTTAATCCGAACACCTCATTGCCAAAGCTTGTTCGCATTATCGAAATGTTCGGATTACCGAACATACAATATGTATACTATACATATTAAAATATATTAAGTAAGTAGTACATACTAACCCAAACTTAATCTATGAATAGTAACTAATGTAATTAAAATAAATACCAAAGTAACCAAAAATAAGCGAATACATAATAGAGTACATATACATACAATGTATGAATGTACATATTGTTCATACATATGTATTAATTTTTATCTGAAATAGTAAAATAATGTGTAATTTTCTCCTGTTCCTTACTCTTAAATGCTGCATTTCGGGCTTGGACTCGTAATTCTTGCAGAAAGACGATGCGATATTCGGGAATAATATTTTGTGTTGCCCAATCAATGCAAGTATTGAATGCTGACACTGCATCGGCATCTTTCACTAAACACGGAATTTCGGAAATACCATTATCAGAATTATTCTCGGAATCCGAAGCTCCATCAATTTGTTGAATTATATCTGTCTCAGTTAAATCGTCGGTGACAGCTCTATCATGTAATATCCATTCTTGGATGTCTTTTTCCGTTAAGTTCTGATCAAGCTTTTTACCCAGCTCCGAAATTTCCTCCAGTTCATTTTCAATCTCTGTAGGTTCTGCCTCTGTGATTTGTCTCGCTAACCTAGCTAGTGGAATTTCATCTTCTTCATCGCTATCAAAAAAATTATCAGATATCTCGGATGGTAATATTTTACTCCACGATATTTTGATTAAGTCAGTGCCTAAATTCTGCCATGCTTCATTCAAAGAGAAAACAACATTCTTCAGTGATTCTAAAACACCACAATCACCCGAGACTATTTTTTTGAGCATTTTTTTGCGATAGAACAATTTTATAGCCTGGATAAGATGCTGATCCATCGGTTGTGCCAATGGCGTGCAATTTGGAGGGAGGAAAAACACCAAAATTTTATTATCGTCGCTGAATAATTCGGTGGGATGACCAGGTGCATTATCCAAGATTAAAACTGCCTCCAGATCAAAATTGAGCTCCTTCATTTTACGCCTTACTGATGGAACGAGCTCTTTATGGAACCACTCTGTGAAAATATCTTTGGTTACCCAAGCTCTCTTTTAACCTTTTTAAGAAACAGGAATTTGAACATTTCTGAAGGCACGGGGATTCATGCTTTTACCTAGGACGAATGATTTTAATTTATGTGATCCAGAAGCATTGCAACAAGGCATACAAGTTATTCGTTATTTGTGACTTTTATTACCGGGGCCGATTTTTCTCCTGAATGGCCTAAGGTTTCGGTTGGAAGGACTCTCCAAAAAAGGCCGCTTTCATCAACATTATACAGTTGATGAGAAGTCAGATTTTTTTCTTTAATTATACGTGCAAGCTTTTCAACAAACGGCATTACTACATTATAGTCGCTAGATAATGATTCTCCACAAACGGGTAATTAGCGAATACCGAACCTTGTCTTAAATTTGTCAAGCCACCCCGAACTTGCCTTGAATTCTTCTATTTTCGTTATTTCTTTGTAAAAAAATTAAGCTTTTTCACGTAGCATTTCACCAGAAATGGGTGTCCCTACAAAAAAGAAGGGAAATTAAAAAAAAAATGCGTATGAAACCTTACAAGTTTTGTGTAATCTTTTTTGTCAGAACGTAAAATTTTAAAGATAAAGTTCGATAGCTTTTTGACCTAACCCCGTATATTTTTCTGGAAACGGCACTGAATATTACCGAAAAATTATATAGGGATTACTTTTCATCTCTTCGTTTTCATCTGTTCGATGTTATCTTTACTTTATATTAGAGAAACACCATAAAACCATTGAAATGGAACACCCTGTACATACTAATACATACTAGAACGTACCTTTTGTTCTTTCCTGGATAAACTATGTAAATAAGGCCCTTTCAACCGTAGGATTTGAACTGAGTTTCAACGTTTTTCTTGTGGAAGGACCGACATCATTTTCATGTAAATATGCCATTATTTTGGGTTTGTTTTTTCCTATATCAGCTACTGTAGCTTCTCCGATGCCATATTTGGCTGCAATGCTTGAATAATTTACATCGGCATCTAAATCTTTGATAACTTGTAGTTTTTGTTTTAGATCTAATGTTACGTGTTTTCTCTTCGACATCTTTCTACTTACACAATACGCGAGCGAAACACACCCTTCTATATCACGAATTAAGTATAACTAACAGCGTGGTCCAGGGCGCGGGTGAAACGACGTGCCGTCGTTTTTTTTTCGGTCAGCGTTGGGATTATCGAGGCAGCATTCGGACTATCACTTATTGATTTGTCCGTTCGGACTATCGTGGGTTCGGATTAACGTGGGTTCGAATTAACGAGGTTGCACTGTAGTACGAATATTAAATTTATTACCTATTCGTTTTATTTTATCTGATAAACCAAGAATATTAGAAATAAAGAGGTTCGTAATAGGTCTATTTTGATTTTGTCTAATATTTGGTTGTTCAAACTCTATAAAGCGTTTTTGAATGAAATATATTAATCAAAACAATGCTTAAAATATTTTTCTATGTTGAAATTTTGATTGTTACAAATTATTTTCATTCGATCATACGACCCCCTTTTTAACCCTTATTGGATGATTCATTTGAAATTTAAATATCCGTTTGTATGTGTAGGTATTTTGTATATTTTAGTTTTGAAACTATTCAAGTATTTTTTTATAAGAATGTCAAGAAATGAAAGTTGTTCATAATTTCTTTTGCTGTAGTGAATTGGATTGTAGGTTGTTACGTGTTAATATGATTTAGAAAATCATTAAGAAAATGTTCGTTTTATGGGTAAATTGAAAAAATGTCATCTATATTATAACGCTACCAAATTAAAGGTTTATATTGATAATTTTCAGCATCAAAACTAACCGGGGTGTCGCACAGTGTTCAATTTGGGATATTTAGCAGGACAGAAATAATTTTTGTAAACTAAATAAGAAACAGCAAGTATTGTTGATGTTGTTTAATCAAAAACATGTTTTTGCTCCTGTTTGAGGTACAAAAATATGCAGTATTAAATAAATTCAACATTAATTATTTTGATTTACATTAAATTTATTAATTTATTTACATTAATAATTATCACATAAATGAAAAACTTTGAATAGTGAAGAACATAGTTAAGTCACCACAACCTGTGGGAATCGGCCATTCAGCATGAAACCGAGCCCATGTGACTGCTTACTCAGCAGATGCACCGATGGGAACTAGATTTAAGCAATGTAATGTAATTTACCTCCTAAGATAAATTTTATGTATGATCATTCTCTATTTAGCTATTGTCAAGTAAACTCAAACTGTAGTTAGCTCCTAATAAATAATTTTTAAAGAGATATTTGAAAGTTAAATACTTAAGTGGCGCAGTCGTTAGGATTGTGCGGTAGTGTTCATCAGAAAACGATCAGAATCTTCAGGCCAGATCCTTTACTTGGGTTATCCAGCCCTTCAGCGCAATCAAAGGGACGAAGCTACAGCAGACCAGACAAACCAGCGAGAGAATCGGGAAGGAAGCGTAGACTACAGCAAACTGTAAGTGCCATTCCTTTCGTTTCCTTTTGACCCTCTGTATAAGGTACTCGGAAGGTATAGATAAGCAATTTAATTTTAATTTCAGTCTATTGGAGGCAAATTTTCGCAGTCTATTGAAGACAATTAGGTTAGTGAATTAATCAATCAAAGAATTTTATTTTTATTTCTCAATCGAAATAAACGAAAAGTAATAATTATTAAATTAAAGAAAAAATAATAATTTTATGAACGAATTAGACGATCTCGTAGAGAAACTAAAATCGTTAAGTTTCAAGAAAAACAGTACTGCAAGTACAACATTAGAGTCAAGTAGTAATAGTACCGTAGGTACAGCGATTATAGACGAAATTATATCTAGTACTGCAAGCACAGATATAATTGGCAGCATGCCTAACGGAAACGAATATAATCAAATTAGAAATAATATGAATTGGAATCTTTTTAAATCCAAATTGTATAATATTAAGCCCTACGATGGCGATAGTAATACTTTAAACAAATTTATTTTAAAATGCGAGAACTTAATAAGATCTTATGCCGTATTAAACGATGATGAATTGAATGAGCATATTTTTGACTGTTTTCAGGAAAAACTAATCGGAAAAGCCGAAATTTTAGTAGGTAATAGATCCGAATTAACAAATTGGAATGATTTAAAATTAGCTTTAATACAATGTTTTGCTGATAGGAGAGATTTAGATTGTTTAGTGCAAGAATTAACGCGAACGAGACCCTACAAGGGAGAACATTTATTAAATTTTGGTAGTAGATTGCAATTATTAAGAAGTAGTGTAATACAACGGATTAGCAATGATAATACTCTTGATCAAAATCAAAAACTTTGTCATATAAATCTATACAACAAAACAGCGCTTAACACTTTTATAGCAGGTTGTTCAGGAATTCTGAAAAATAACATGTCTATTAGAAAACCAGACTCTCTGGAAGATGCTATGGGTTATGTAGCCGAATTTGAAAATTTTGAACGATTATATGGAAATATAGGACAAACAGGAAATCCTAATAAAATAAATAACTCTGTTAATAGACCATTTAATCAACAAAATCCCCAATATTTTCAGTCGCAGACAAACGCAAATTTCCAACCAAATTTTAATCGCGTGAACCCAAATTTTAGTAACCAAAATCAATCTAATATGTCTTTAAAACCTTCATGGCCCTCACAGCCTATAAATATTCAACCGAAACAAATGCGGGCCAAACGTTATCCAACCAATCGAGAAGTATTTGGACCACCTCGTAATGTATTCAAGCCAAATCAAACTCCACCAAATCAACTTCCAAAACCAACTCCTATGTCAATTGTATCTAGAAATACAAATGGATTCACTAAAATAAATCCCCAAAACCAAACCTTTTATAGGCCAATTAATCAATATCAAAGGCAAGTTCAACCATATCAAAACACAAAATACGTTTTCGAAGAACTTTATTCAAATGAATTCGAGGAAGATGATTCAAATAATTTCTCAAACTCATATTCCGATACGTATTGTGACGAAATTCAGTATGAAGAACAAAATCCTATAAATATCAATAATCAAATCGATTATGACGATAATGCCCAAATAGAACAAATTCACGAATTATCTGTAAACGATAATAATGAAAATTTTCTAGACCCAGGTCCATCAAAACCACAAGCCTGGCGGAAATTAATATTTCCTCTAGTAACGCTTTACCATATATACAACTTGAAAACCCGAAAATAAAATTATTAATCGACACAGGCAGTTTTCGTTCCATTCTAAGACCTACAGTGGCTGAACAATGTTTCCCACAATGTATTTATCGTTCTCAAAATATTATCAAAACCGCCATAGGAAGTGAAAATACCCAATTTCAAGCCGATATTCCAATTTTTCTAAAATATGGTAACAATCACGAAATCAATTTTATTCTTTTTGACTTTCATGACTTTTTTGACGGAGTTATAGGACTAACTGACTTAAAGAACATGAGTCTAAATATCGATCTAATTAATCAAAGATTGATTGGACCTGATATCGAAATTCCATTCAAATATAGAGAAAATTTGGAAACAGATTTTTCCATTACTCTTAATCCAAACGAAAAAGTACTAAAGAATATTCCAGTTAATATTTATGAAGGCGATATTATTGTAAAAACAATACAGCTAGATAAATTAATAATTCCACCCTTTCTCGTGCAAATAACGGATTTGCTATTCTAGAAATTCAAAATCCCCATGATAATAAATATATAACTGTAAAATTTAAAGAACCATTAAAAGTCGAACCGTTTGAACAAAATCAATTCGAATTATTTAATTTCGAAACGTTTACATAAAATAAAAAACGCAATCAAGAAAATAAAATTTTCAAAAATAATTTAATTCGTACGCAACATATGAACCCGGAAGAAAAGGAAGCGATTTCCAAGTTATGTAAAGAATTTTCTGACATATTTTATCAAAACGATGAAGAATTATCTTTCACATCCAAAATTAAACACGAAATTAGGACAACGGACGATATCCCTGTACACACCAAGTCATATCGATACCCGTTTGTTCATAAGGAAGAAGTAAGACGGCAAATAAATGATATGCTCGAAAAAGGAATAATAAGACCATCCAGTAGTCCTTGGTCATCACCCATCTGGATTGTTCCAAAAAAGGTCGATGCTTCTGGAAAGCAGAAGTGGAGAATTGTTGTAGATTTTCGGACAATTAACGAAAAAACAATTTCAGATCGATACCCAATCCCAAATATAAGTGATATTTTGGACAAGCTAGGACGAGCCCAGTATTTCTCTACACTAGATTTAGCTAGTGGATTAATATTATTATCTGAATATAGAGTAGGTCAATAATCAAGTAAAGGTGGTAAAGGAACTACACTGAGAACAAGATTATGAAGATATCTGTTTAAAACAGCAAAAAAAGCTTTCTGTTTCTTTTTTAAGAAGTACATTCGCATATCCTTAGGAATGTTTTAAAGTACATTAGGACATTATTTAAAAGTAAGTACTGTCCTGCTTAAATAAGTACGTATGGTCACCGCATTAAAAAAGGATAAATGTAGAATAGAATGTCACGACTTAATTTAGAGATTAAAATATGATATGGGTGTTGCATAATAATAGGATATGAATAGAGACACAAGTTAAACATTTTGGGTAAATGCGGGACAAAATGCAACAGCTTGAATGCGGGATGGAGAGGTGAAATGCGGGACTGTCCCGTTGCACAATTTACAAACGAACAAGGGAAAAAGGAAAGCCAGAAAAGAAAAGTAATGGCGGATGAAAAATATGAAACGACGTCAATGACAAAAGCCGCAAGGTCGTTGCGCGCTTGGCAGTTATGTTTTTATACCGGTGTGTGTGCCATCTATGAAGGACGAATTAAATAATAAATTGGAAAAGTGTTGTCATTTAAAGATCGCAGGCGATGAGTCTGTGTAACGAAACGACCTAACGAAAACGACCAACACAGACTAACGACAACGGCTCGGCTCTGTGTTTTGATGGTCGTTACAAATGAATCAGTTTTATGAACACATAATTTAAATTGGATACCTATTTCTCTTTTAGACGTCAGATTTATGGCAACGACAAAGATAGGTATAATATAGACATGTATCCGAAATGAATAGAACACTGATTTTAATTGGTTGAACAAGTTAGCTATAATATTATAGGTATTAGTTACATAAAAGGAACCTTTTAATAAGAATAGAGCATTTTATTTTATTTTTTAGGTATTAACAGGTAGCTGATTAACCGTTACAAAATTATTTTTTAGAAATATTATGTTCCTTTAATATCATGCGTTTGCAAAGCTACCAAATAGCTGCAGAAAAATGTTTTTAATGGTTAACGTATGTATCCAAAGTTATGGAAAATATGAAAAACAACAAAAAAATCTTAGAAACATTATTTTTCAACAATATTTAAAAATTAAATTAGTACTACAATAAAAAATAAAAACCCGTCTTAACGAACTGCCAAAGGTCCGTGGTCCTCAATCGCGCGAAGCTTTCTTCGAACTTGTCGCATTAGTCTCTGGACAGAATTTATATCGATTTCTCGAATTTTTGATAGATTCTGCAACGCAAATGTTCTTCGTCTGCGGCTTCCCAGCTATTCTCATAGACCTTTCTGCTCAACAGAGACCAAACAGTTTCAATTGGGCGGGCTTGTGGAATGTTTGGGGATTGTCATTTCGTGGGACAAAACGTATGTTGTTTGCGGCTAACCAGTCCCTTGGAATGCAGGCGTAGTGACACGACGCTAAATCCGGCCAAATTATTATTTCATCTGAAATTTAGTAATTTTGGAAGACATCTTTCAGTATAGACGTTAGCATCTACAGTTTCACCTCTTACCCGTCCAATATACGGTCTTGATATACCCTTTTCCGATATGGCAGCCCAAACTAGAAGTTTGTCTTCAGTTTTTTTTTGACTTTGTGGCAACTTCAATTGGACACTTCATTTTTGAATGCGAAAAAGTTAAATATTTCTCGTCCTCCATTATTATGGCTCTTCCATTGGCGAAATGATTTCGTCGCAATACTCTGCAGCATATCGAAATTCTTTTTAACTGTATTTTCAGTGTACGGTGGACATTTTCGTCTTTTGCGAAATTTTAAATTGTTTCTTTGAAGTGTTCTTTGTATGTGTATAAAAGAGCTGGTGGAAGGAACAACAACAAAATTTAACATAAAAAATAACAATCTGAAAAAAAAATTAAAAAAACTAAAATTAAATAAAAAATGCCAAACAAAGTAACAAAATTTTGCTATGAAAGAATATATCATGAGATAAAACAGAACATAAAAGTTTAATAAATTTTAAATGTCACAAATAATAAATAATATTTAATCATTTTTGAAATAATATTTAGAGTTACACTGTGGTATGTGCACCAAACCAAGTTTTGAGAAAAAGCAAAATAAAAAAAATGGCTCATTGTTATTATATTATGGACTGGCAGACATTTATAAAATTTTAAGGTTAGTTACTTTTATTATAATTATCAACGTTTCTAACGATAAATCTCCAAAGTAAACTGTTTCGTTCATTTTTGAGCACTAAGAAAAATAACATACAATTTTGTAACTCGATTTTATTATTAATGTAGCAAACATGCAATTTAGTAACTTTATAAAACACTAAATATCCTTATAGATAAGATTACAATGGAAACCCACAGAAATGAATAATTAAGTATTACTATTTTTGGGAAGTATAGCCACATAATATGCCTTATCCACCTCAGGCATCTACTTAAACATGCTTTTGATAGCCTCAACCTTATTTTGGGGAAGTGACTTCGTAGTGGATGGACGAACTGGTTCTTTAATTTCTTTTTTAGCAGTTCTGGTAGGGCGATAATCGCGAATAGAGACTTTTTTCCACTTTATATTCTAATTCAAACAGAGAATTTGAAAATTTTAAAGCAACCACTTGACTGAAGGGTGCAATTTTATAGTTGAATGAATAGTCCAGCATAGGACTTGTAGTCCACAAAATCAACTTCTTTCAATTGAATGATTTTGTAGGGTTTTCTTAAAGAAACCTTTAAAAGCAACCGTAAAAGTGATAATGGAGAATAATATTCCGATTTTTTTTCAGCGCTCTCTCTATGCGACTTTGGACTGCGTCTATTTCTTGATTGCAGGAATGGCCCGGAGTAGAAAACTTCATTATTATGGATTCAACGTTAGGATTCCTTTTGATAAAGACTGCCATTACTGAAGACATCAGAAAATTTCTATTCTGGGACACGCAGCTGTCACTCCATAGTATTAAAGATGTCAAACCAGGTTTGTCTCTAAAAACCGCTTCTAAAATTTTCAGCAAGGCGCTTGCAATGTCGTTCCCGCTTTTATCGATAAGACATTCGCTCCAGAGCGCGCAGTATACTTCTTTTGTACTGGATAATATAGCAGTTAAATTGTAAACATTTAGTTTACTTTTATAGTAAGAATTGCTGACTTCTGCATGTGGACAGCTTAAGACATTTTGTAAATCGAATACCAAAAAAGTCTTGAGGTTTTGTCTGTCTTTATCTTTTTCCATACGAGATGCATTTTGCTCCTCAAGGTGTGTGTCGAATAAGGTCTTCTGTTCAGCCTCCAATAAATTGTTTTCCTGTAGTTTAATTTTCATTTCTTCACATAGATCGCAACGGTCCTTTTTAAGGACATGAAAATGTAAATTAAATTCCCTGCAGAAAATATTCCTATAAAAAGACTCTTTTACGGGTGGTTTGTTGAAAGCAGTGTAAAGTTCAGTGTACAGCGAATACATTTTTTTATATTTAAAGACGACTCCAAGTATTTCCGCTGTGTATTTGCCCTACAGTAGTGAGATTCTACTGTAGGGAAGGAATCTATGTCCATTTTAACATAATTTACATCATCTTCTGGTATCTTATATTTGATATGTTTTCGTTGGGTGTTTTAGGTTTATTAGAAGAAATGTCTTTTTTTTTTAATGAGCTGTGTATATTGGTGTTTGGCTAATGGCTAAGGTGTCCAAGTAGAACATTTTGCAAGCTTGAATGCTCTGGCTCCCTATCTGAAAATCGTAGGTGAACGTCTGCTTTCTTCAACTATTATCAATATTTTTGATTTTTTCGGCGTCTTTCAGCACTGAATTGTTTTGATGTTGCTAAAAAGTACAACCTTTTACCATGATCGTTTAAAGTATAGCAATGCTCAAGAATATGTTTTCTTTCATCTTCTGTGATAAGTTGTTGGCACTTATACCTGCATTTCGTTTGACAGTCTCTTACTGTTTTTATTCTCTTAGCTGGAACAACTTTTCTTCTTACAGAGATGTATTCTTTTCCTGAGTCATGGACAGCTTTCCTAAGGTTACTTTTCCAGGTACTGGGATTCCTTTGTCTCTAGCGTTTTAGCTTTTTCGGTAAGTTGGATTGTGGAGGTTCAGCAGGTTCAATCCCATTTATAATCTCGTCGTTAGCACAAATGTGTGGATGGGCATCATCTGAGGGTACAAATTCCCTGTCCCTGTCTGAATTGTAGCCTTCGCATTCTACATCGCTGATATCCCTCAATTCAAGAATTTGTTCGTTTTTCTTCGTGACATTGGTTCTTTTTCGAAGTAATTTATATCTAAAACAATTTCATCCCTTAAAAAAGTACAAAATTTTGTGCTCTTAGTTATAATTGACAAGAGGAAAAAATCTTTTCAAATTATGATGAACAGACATTCTGTAAAAAAATGCTCATACAGAAAAAATCGGCTTTAAAGCATGTCCTGTTTTCTTAAGTTATTAACACCCTGTACATCTAGTCTATGGTAAACTGATTTTTTAAGTCAGGCAGAACTTTTATTAATTACTTTTTTTTATAAAATCAGCAAACATTTTGTCACCTCTATCTGAGTTCACAGTGTACTACATAATAGAATAATAAGTAATAAAAAAAGGTTACCTTAATTCTGCTAGACTCTCATTGTCTGAATCGGAATTACTAACATCAGCCAATTTATCCATGGTGACCGAAAAAGTACCTGAAAGTTCATAACATAACTTGTAATAACAACGGTTCAAAATTTGCAAAAAAACAACCTCACTAACCTCACAATTCTTTCCTACTTTGTTAGTAGTTATTATTACTTTTGTCACTAAACTGCCGGATTTATCTCACTCATCCAACCGTACGTAGAACCAGTTGAACAAAGTTGTATGTTCCTAATTTGTAAACTTAGACAGAAAATATAAAATTACAAAAGTGTATGTGACACCATACAACTATGATATTTTAAGGTTCGAATGTTAGAAAATCACAAAGCTGTATGTTATACATACAACTATGACACTCTAAAAATTTCAATTCATAGACATACAACAATGTATTACTGGTTGCTATGACATACATTACTGGTTGCGTAACATACAGCTTTGTAATTTTATGGAAGGAAAGCATACATACAACTTTGTGATCCATAAAACTCAATTTCGGAAAAAATGCGACATACAACAGTGTAACTCTGAGCTAACGATATGTCGCAAAAAACTTATATTTTCCAAAGTTTCATCAGTCGCAGCAGACCGGATTTTAGTAAATACGAATCCAGCTACAGAAAAACATCTCTAAGATTCCACACTTCTTAAAAGTATTATGTTTAAACAATGTCTTCTGTAAATTGTAAGCACATTCACCATTATTTTAAAATGCATCCATTTCTTATTCTATTTATCTTTTTAGGTCTAGGTTTTGAATATTTTGACCACTCTTTGATATTGGTACTCGTTTAACTGAAATTTGATGGATTAGTGCTTTATTAAACCGTTGATATTTCACGTCCTAACTAATCAAGTTATTAGGTTTTATTGATACCCGTTTCCACCAAGTCGCTTAGGGATTCCTTACCGCTAGGGAAAGAATAACTTGGGCTAAGTAGCCATTTTGATTTCCACCAAAGCTTATTCGTTCCCTAACGCTTCCTATTCCTCCCTAACTTTAGGGGGTTAAGATTCTCGATCCAAGTTCATACCTAAGTAGGAAAATCTGTGTACGCATGCGCCCCTTTCAAGTTTGCGTCCATTTTGAATATTTGCGAGTTTCTTGAATTCCTAACCTTGGTTTTGTAATTAATTTTTATTTTGACTGTTATTTGGGAAATCTCCTCTTCCACACAATTTGACGTTTTTTCGTAGGTTTAGATTAACTAAACCTACAGTTCTAAATATTGTAGAACAAATAGAAGAACATCTAGAATTTCGAGATGATAGGTAGGTTGTTTATTGCTAATAGTTATCAAAACATTATTGTAATAAAATTATAAATATAAGTAGGTACCTATACTACCGTGATACTACCTAGGTATATCATATTTCTAATGATATTTGTATTCAGAAACAACTAAAATTCTCCCATAAACCAGGTAATAACCTTCTGAGGTGTTATGCCACTGGAGGTCATTTAAGTTCCATAGCCGACTTTATGGGAATATCAGTGAGCAGCACATCACGTAGCGTAAAATAGTTTCGGAAGTAATTGCTACTCATCTGCGACCACATTATATAAAAATACCAGTATTGGGAGAGGCTGTGGCTACTGGAAATAATTTCTTCCAAATAGCTTATTTTCCCAGGGTGTTGGGATGTATAGATGGAACCCATATCCGTATTCAATCACCAGGTGATTTTTCTGTCATATAGTTCAGAAAAACATATTCACAAATACTATTTCTAATGAATGCAATTACAAAGTAATGTAGGTTATAGGTGTTTCTATGCAGTACCTAGTAGTTTTTTCTGCTTTTTAGGAGGTGCAGATGCTGAAGCCTTCAGAAACAGGAAGGGTTATTTTTCTGTAAATACTCAGGTTATTGGTGACGCAGATTCAAAAATAAGGAATATATATTTGCAAGGTGACCAGGATCAACCCATGACAATACTAGGTTTTTAAATAGCAGAATTCATGCTAGATTTAAAGAAAATGAATTTCAAAACACACTCCTCTTCGGTTAGTACATTTTTACACTCTAATGGAATATGAATAAGTAACACACTTTTTATTGAAGAATAATGTTTTTTTTGTATATTGTGAACTAATTAAAATCATTAATTAAATATCACCCTGTCGCAAGTTTGAACTTGAACTTGAAAAATGTTATATAAACATTGACTGTTAATTATAAACAATTTGAGCGGTCGACGGGAGCGACTTTGATCCTTAATGATGCAATCATCAGCATTTTGTAACATATAAATACGCAGGCAAACGCCGAGTTAATCAGACTTTCGGGTCTCTCAAACCGCTCAATTGGTCGCTGGACAGTATACAGGTACGTCCACTTCTAGTTGTTCTATCCCACAACCCCCATAACTGAGAACACTTGTACACGGGTATAAGGTTGTCAGGTCCTTACCTAACCTGGGTGAACGTATGCATAGGTATACGGCATTCGGGGGCTACTAAAAAGTATAGAGAGAGTCGAATTTATGAAGTATCAGAGCTTCTAGTGAAGGGATAGTTTTTGGGGAGTTTCAAAAAGTAGTGAAGGTGCCTTAGCAATTTGTGATAACTTAAAAAGACTTACCTCATAAATATCAGAACAAATACCTAAATAAAAGACAACCCGCTCACATAAACTTTATTAATAAAATAGTGACGTCGCTTGCTAGACAAACTTTGAACTAAGCCTCCCTCGAGAAGACATGCATTTCATATTAATTGGGTATAGTGTAAACTCTTAATTCATCTATAATCTTAAACACGCCTTTATTAGTATACAATCTAACCGTTGTTAAGTTTGTTTGTAAATAAACTTGTTATTGTTTTTATCGATGTGTCTCCTTTATTATCTCTTCTCAACTTGACGTAGTGCGTTCCTAAATCTGAGTTACTCTCCTACACGCTAAGTAAGGCGTGTCGTCACAGATAAAAAATACAAGTCGTGACAATATTACCAATTATAAGATGTAACGTTAAAACAGCATTTGGTATTGAGACAGAAAATAATAGACATTTGCTAGGTACAATTTTCAGGCAAGTGATTAACAGGTAATTTTGGTTATTTTTAGGAGATAATGGATATGCTTTAAAGAATTACCTTCTTACACCTATTGCCGATCCACACTAGACCTGAGCAAATAATCTACAATGAAGCGCAGATAAGGACTCGAAATTCGGTTGAAAGACTATTTGGGGTGTGGAAGAGGAGATTTCCCATTCTTGTCCGCTTAAAATTGTCAACAATTTTGGCTGGTACAGCAGTTTTGCACAACATAGCCGTAGACATGAATGAGGGTGAACCACCGATAGAAGCACATGCAGGTCATTTAAACTATTTAATAGAAATGGGAAGCATAGCAGATCCCATACAATGAAATGGTGCAAGGGCAAATTTTTTGAAACGAAATTATCAATTATTTTGCCAATTTACATTGAAAAAAATGTTCAGTTCTTTTATTGTACATTCACTTTGTAGTTCATTCGTTTCATTTATTTCAATTTCAAAATATACTTTATTGCAAGGAGAAAATACTCATTGACAAAGGACAAAGTATCTACTTAATAGGAATATTATACTGTTGACCGAGACACCCAGCAGCCCGATTGACGAGGATGAAGGAATGGTCGATCCTGCCATAAGAATGGCAGGGCCCGCTGTATTGGCCCTCTTAGTAAACGTTGCTGCTTGGGTCTTTGCTGCATTGAACTGGACCAAATTTCGGTCGCCTCAAGTTTGAACTTTCTCCAGGTTTTGATTAATTGCTGTAATCTGCTCCTGTCTGCGGTGATGAGTCTCAGTCGCTGGTAAGGGTTTTTCTGATCTAAAGTGTGAGACAAGGGTACTGTCATCTGCAAAACTGTAAACAGGATTATTTGTTTCGATCAGCAGGTCATTAATATAGATGAGGAACAGAGTTGGTGAAAGTATTGCGCCCTGAGGCACGCCCGCGTTGATGGTGAATGTGTCCGAGATGTGTCCATCGACTGCAACGTGTAGGGATCGGTTCTTAAGGAAACTGGCCAGCCAGCTGCAGAGAGAGGCGGGCAGTCCCAAAGACGGCAGTTTGTTGATCAGTCCGTCATGCCAAACTCTGTCGAATGCCTTTGAAATATCCAACGCAATCGCTCGAGACTCTCCGTAGTTTTCAATTGCCCTACTCCATATATGAGTGACATAGGCCAATATATCTCCTGTCGATCTCTCTTTGCGAAAGCCGTATTGATTATCGCTGATTATTCTGTTGCTCTCGAGGTAGTTGAGTAGTTGCTGGTTGACTACACGTTCCATGACTTTGGAGATTATTGGAAGCAAGGCAATTGGGCTATAGTTTGAGGTCGTGGTTTTCTTGCCTTTTGTTGGAACAGGTTGCACTCGAGCGACTTTCCAAGAGGATGGATAAATCCCTTTTCTGTAAGAAAGAGAAAAAAGCCTGGAAAAAACGGGTGTTAGTTCGTTGGCGCAGTTCTTTAGCTCGATGACAGGTATTCCGTCCGGTCCTGATGCCTTTTGCGTATCTAGTTCTTTAAGGATTTTGCGAATATCACGATGAGAAAACTTGACTTTTGCCATGGTGGTGTTGATGTTCGGTATAGTGGGAAGAGTCTTGCCTTGGGGCACGTCTAAGGTAGAGTGCGATGAAAACATTTTGGCGAGCATGTTTGCTTTTTCCTTGGCTGTAGTCGCCGTGATGCCACGTTCGTCCTTCAAAGGTGGGAGAGACGTTTTTGTAAAGTTGTTACTTACTGCCTTTGCTACCGACCAGAAATTCCTGGAACCACTGGGGCATTGCAAAAGTTTATTCCTGATCCTTTGATTGTGTTTGTCCTTAGTTTCGTCGATCACACGCTTGCACTCGTTTCTCGCTTCGATAAAATAATTGCGATTTTCAGCGGTCTGATTTTGCTGCCAGTACTTATAGGCTTGCTGTTTCCTTCCTACAGCTCTTTCGCATCTTTTGTCGAACCAGGGCTTTCCTTTTGATGGTAACTTGATGGAATTTGGGATGTATGCTTCCATTCCTGAGGAGATTACTTGCATGATCTCTTCGCAGCAGTCTGACGGGTCGTCAGTGGCAAAGCAGACGTCGAGCCAAGGAAAATCTAGGTAGAACTGCCTTAGATCGCCCCAGTTTGCAGAATTGTAATGCCAGATTTTCCGAGGCAATGGTGGATCCTTCTGTATGAGTGGCAATTCACAAACCGTTGTAATAAGTTTGTGGTCGGAGGTACCCAATGGCGGACCAACTGTAACCTTGTACTGGTCAGGATTGGTGGTCAGAAAAAGATCCAAGAGAGCGGCGAATTCGCCCCTCTCTGAGATTCGAGTTGGTTCGTCTACAAGTTGAGTAAGCCCGCAGCTGATGGCAAATGCTTCAGCTTCTCTACCTTCGTTGTCGGTCTTGTTGTGATGTTTGAGCCAGTTGGTGTTGTGGGCATTGAAGTCTCCCAGAACGATTATTTCTGAACTGGGGTGATCGACCTGTATTGAGTCAAAAGTGGTAGCTAGTGTTGAGAAAAAGCTTTGGTAGGCTCTATCGCTCAGAGGGCGATAGAGACAACATATAAACTTGGTTAATCCCTTGGCGGTGAACTTGAGCCACATGACGTCAAGGTTGTTCGGTTCGAGTGTTTCCTCGCGGTGACATGGAAGGTCGCTTCGGACAAAAAGGCATATTCTGAACTTATATCTAAATCGGGTATGTAAGTCGTAACCATGATAGAGGTAGTTCACTGTTGTTGTTGTAGAACATACTTGTGTTTCTGTTAGGGCTAATATGTGTGGTCTATTTGCTTGTAGATGTTGGTGTACCGAATTTATGTTTGTATTAAGGCCTTTTATGTTTTGCAGAAATCTATTCTGGTTCGGTATCTTTGCTGTCTGTGAAATGCGGAATGAAGGGCTCCCAGGGCCACCCAGCGCCCGGAGATCCGAATGGCCGGGGAGTTTACTTCCGGAATAAGTATATTCTTCAAGTTATGGTAGTCAATCAAGTTTTTTTAGGTCTAAGCCTGAACACACACCAAAGATACAAGCACGCTGTAAGGTGCGTGTTCTGCAATTGTGGTACGCCGTACGCACAACAATTCCAGCCTGATTGGTGTGTGGCCAAGCTTACATGTACATGTGCCTTTAGTGTGTGACCTGGCTAACAGATTATGAGAAAAGCATTTGACTTAAGTAAAGACAAAAAGTAAGGATTCATCCGCAAAGAGGAACAGACATTAGGATCATTGAGAAATTTGTAGAGGTGTTGATATATGAGTTATTGTCATGAATATGAAGCACACATTTACCTTTTGAACATTGTGCTGTAAAATACTACTAATTGGTCTTTTCAAGGGTTCTGCTTTCTTCCACTCTTTTTCATAGTCACTGGCCTCTTCGTAAATAATTTCGACAACATTATCACAACTTGTACTACTTCCTGCCTCCTAAAAAATGAGTAATGAATGTATGCTCCATGATATCATACCAAGGATTTTCTCAATGGAGATGGTAAAAGTGACTAATTTTGCACATAATTAAAAAATTTATCTTTGGAGTTTAAAATTTACATTACCATCTAAATAACTGAGGGGAAAAGCTTATTAGATCGAGTTATTTCTCACTTTCACAATAGTAATCATGAAAACCTGTTTTCCCCTTTTCATCGAATCATTAAATTAAATGGGGGACAAAATAGAATTTTATATACCTAGTTCACAATTATTTCTTCAAATATATCATTACTGAAAACACCGTTTCAATAGTGGACTTGTCCAATGTACTTATGTTCTCTGATCTGAAACAAACTCGTCACTGTAATAAAAAAGTACAAGAGTATTAATAATTAGATAACGTTGGATGGAACTGATCTCTCAGCATTTCTAAGTCTTGTGGAAATTAATGTGGTCATAATATTAATTCATTTAGTATCTACCTCCAATTATGAATGCTGTGACACCATAGAAATTAAGACAACAAAAGACTTTCAGCCAAATAAGCAAACTGTTCATTTATGTGCTGCTCGTGGTAAGTATACATAATGATTTTTGTTTTTAATTAGATGGGTTTAGACTAGACACATTTATAGTGAACAACAAATGTATGTTTTAGGTCTGCACATGAGAAAGAAATATTTCTACTGGAGTGTACACCTAGGAATGACCACTGATAAATGTTATTATGCACCTTTATTACTTTCCTTGCTGGTTTGTGGTTTAGTAATATCACAGTCAAAATCGTTCACAATAGACATTAAAAGATCATCGTCTTTCTTCTCGTCCTTCAGCTCTGGACCTCCACCAGTTTTATAGAGTTCTCTTTTCTGATTTGCACATCGTTTTCTTAAATATTCCTTTAACTTGTCATACATTTTTTTTAAAGATTCGACTGGTCTATACGTGAAATTTGGGGAAACTGTGTTAAATTGATCACACATTTTCCGCCAGGTGTCCTTTTTTTCCTTGCCCGACACTCCATCGTTTTTTTTTGTTCTCTATTATATGTTTATAATTCCCAATGATATTTAATAGGATCTCTTTTTCAGTGTTGGAGTAATCTGGAGCCCTTTTTTTAATATTGCTATTTTCTTGCTCCATGGCAAGGCAATTCTTCAAAATACTCACTACCTTGTCCAATATCCACCCACTATGAAAAAAATTCTTGTCATACTCTTGCCTGCTGTTAGAATCCCTCAATATTTATAAATTATCTCTCAAACTCTCAAACAATAAGAATACATTAAATAATATATGGATATGGAATCCCAACAAATGACAAATGCCATTTCAGAGAGGACAAAAACAAAATATTCCTACAATCTGCGGCATTGGCAGACTTTTTATTTTCCTAGCAAGGAATTTCCTAAGTGCGAATGGTGGAAACCATATTGGACTTTATGGAATCCCTAAGGTTAGGCATGCCTACCTATTCTTTCCTTATACAAAAGTTAGTGGAAATGGGCATGAATAACAGAAATTGGAAGTTCATTTTTATCAGAATTTTATGATAAAAACTTTTAGAGGCCGGCTATTTGGATCTAAACGTTGTAGTAAAATAAGCAAGTCATGCTTTATAGCATTTCTGTTTAAGATCTTGGATTAGCACTCTCCATGTTCTCCATGATTGGGTTCATATACGTACCTTATAACACCCGAAAAAACGGTTCAGCGTTGCTGAAGTCTTGACCGAATAGAAGTTTTCAAGCCTAAAAAGGCGACATTTGATCATCGTCTTCATCCGAATCTTCACTCTGATCTTCTCTTTTCTGGATTTGTTTATTAAATTCTTATTTATAAACTATGGCAATAGCTGCTAATTGTATTCCATGAGCTAGGCATAACTGCTGTTTTGGACCAATAAATTTTCCTAGTTTAATCGTGGTACTAAAACCGTCGACGAGCGGTGTGTGTGCGAAGATGTTTGTTTTAAATGCTTTAAGGTTTCCTCAAGTACTTGTAAAGAAGCTTCAGAAGTCATGGAATTCTGGATTCTAACTAATCCCAGGTTCCAAAATTTTTGCTGGCAGCGAAGACGACATTCATATAGTGCCTATGTGACAAGGAACTAACTCTATTCATCACAACTGACACTAAATTTCTTTTCTATCTTGATACTTTTCTGAATTTCTTTAAGAACTATTTCACGAGGTCTTGTATAATATCTCATAACTTTTTCACGTATTGTTGTTGCAGAATGACATTTTTTTACATTTTGCAGGCACCTCCCACTTGTGTTAGAAAATAGAATAGAATCTTGATCATCTGATTTTCTTTTGTGTAACACGTACCTGCAAATATCTGATGAGCTTGAGCCTGCGTCCATATCGGCAAAAAGATTATGCAATCTTTAATAATAAAAGATATCACTATATTTATTTTTACCCATACCTTTTTTGCAATGATGAAATCAGATAATAATACCAAACTACCAGGAAACCACCAAAACCGACACCGAATATCGAACACCGAATAAAGAATGATCGGCACAAGCAACGCTTGACGGGCCATCAAACGGTGATTCCCCAGCAAATGCGGGGAACTACCGATCTCAATATGCTGCATATTATCCTTTTATAAAATATCATCGGTTTTGGGGAGTTTTCGCAACATTTTAAACCGTAGTCGAATTTCTGAAGTGACAAAACTTAATGAAAACCGATTAAACTTCTGAAGTGACAAAACTTAATAAAACCCGATTAAATGTCAATACAGCATAAGCCCGAGATTTGTGACTTAAATCCCGGGATTCCCGTGTTCGTTAATAAAACCTTCAAATACACCGGGATCCCTTAATCCCGGGATTGGAGTCCCTAGTAGGTACCTACCAGAAAGCTACACCCATTTGTGGATCAGTAAGCTTTATAAAACATCTATTCTTACACAAGGCGTAGACATTGTTAAAGTCTGACCGTGTCTACTGTGCGTAAAGAAGTTTCACTTCAAAAAAGTTAAAATAACATTTTCCTTTTTTGCCACAATTATTATACATATTTACAATCAATCTGATTAATATAACTATCATTAGAATGAATGTAAGTATTCCATGGGAATACTACTCTCCTGTTTCGGGAATTGAGAATAAGGGACCTGAGAGTCTGAAAAGCTATGTATACAAAGTGATCATTTCGATTTGCGAAATATTATTTTATAAGAGGAAAATATAACCTTTATTCAAATTTGCTTTTGAACAAAAAGGTAAGGCAGAAACTAATGATAATATTTTAAGGTAACATTATCAAAATCCTAAAAACTATATAAGAAAACACATTTGTTATCCTAAAATTATGATAGTATAGTAGTAATAAGCAAAGCTTGATAAAATAAGGATAAAGCTTTCATAAGGAAAACCGAGTAGGTAACTAAAATACAAAAAAAATATAGGGCGTTCATTGTCTACTCATTGCTAGCAAATAAGTTGGTCAATTCCATTTCAAGTATTAAATGGGATTCATATGTATACGGGAGCTCCAATAGTGACGAACAAGTATGCTAAATTGGTATTCTAATCGCACCATTCGGACCAATAAAATCGATTGTTATATCATTAACAATTAAGTCGGCTCCTGTACAATATATTAAAAATGCTAAACGAGTTTTATTGTCAGTCCCTCTTGAAAATCTTTTAAGACAATCAAATCATCTTGTGCATTCGACTATATTCTGAATTGTACGTTGGCTTTAACCTACTGAAATTATTTCCTGGCGACGGTTGTAGTTCTTCATTAAAATATTTTGCTTTGAGGCTGTTGGCTAAGATAGGAGTAAAACAGTCTGCTACAAAGCGAGGTTCTTGAATTAATTCCTTATGAGCAATTTCCTGAATAACTGCTTTCACATTCTGCTTTGTGGCCATGCATTTAGCACGATAAATTTGAAACATCTCTATAAGATCATTCTTATTAACATCTTCAAAATTTGGGAAAGCTGTCTTTAGTGTTCCACGGTAATTCTCATACACATACAATGAAAAGTTGTCAATAAAATCTTCATCGAAAGTCACCTTTTGTAAACATGATTTAATAAAAACAGGTGCCAGTAGGATGGGAAAATACTTTTCTTATCTCTAAACCATAAAGAGTATTTTACCAACCAAAGTACAATTCTTGACGCCAAAATCTGAGCCCAGACTGGAAGCTTTAAAACCATTACCAATAGTAGACGATTTGTAAAAATCCTGCCAAAATTCTGTAAAAGTATCCCCAAGGAATTCACCAAACTCTACAGCTTGCTCTTCTTTTCTTCTTCAATATATCATGGTAATGCGTATGTTAAGAGATAGTAGGTATGTACGACTGGACATTTTCAGGCGTCTGAAAATAATATTACAAATAGTATTATGTAATGTGGTTTTCGTCTTGCTACCTATATTTACATTTATTTTGTAACAATTCTGTATCTTAAATAAATGCAAATAATAGGTGCTTTTGAAACTTACTTCATGCAGAAAGTCTTTATCTGTAGAAACCGTCTCAAAATTTTCGATAACAACCTCATTCTAGCATAGAAATAGAAATGAGAAGTGATTGATAATAACAATTATTAATATATGGTGTGACGCGCAAACTAAGAAGTAAATTGAATAAATATTAATATATACGCACATTTTTTACAAATGCTAACACGGCAATTTTATTTTTCTGTTGCGAATTTTACGGAGTGTTCTCAAAAAAGCTGGACAGATATCAACTTTTTTTTTAATTGGAACTAAATATCACTCTTTATTATCGCATAAGACAAATATATGATAATCCTTTTGTACCTATTCCCACTAGTACACTTGTGAAAAACTCATTTTCATATACAGCTAAATATGAGTTTAATCATCTTCCTAAAATGATTAAGATCTTGCCAAGTTCCAAAAGGAGAGATTAAAAAGATTTGTAACCAAGGCTTACTACAGTGTGGAGGAATGTCTCCGGGTCAACCGACCTAGGGTCGGTTATCCTTAATGTCTGTTACTAGTTTTATTTTGTTACCGAATGACATTTTATAATTGATTTTCATTGGTAGATTTTGTTTTAGAGAATAATCTTAAGTTTAGTTTAAGCACTCTCTTGTAGCTTTTACTATTTTGTGGCAAATTCAGTACCATTTGACGGTATTTTGTTTTCTCCTGTTTTTATAGGCTTTATCGATGAGCATGTTTTTCTTCTGATAATGAAGCGTGTTTTATTTTTCAAGGGTACATGTCTTGCACAAGACAGTGGCGACAATAGACCGCAAGCCCCGCCCATCCACCATTATTCATCAAAATTTAAACGCCGTAATAGTGATTTTATATGGACACCGATATTGAATTATATTTTATGGTTGCAAATCAGTTACAAAATGTAATTTTAATGCATAATACAACAAAAATGTTAATTAAAACATCAAAAAAATAATTTCCCTTGGTCATTTAAATGACACATTTTAAAATTATTAGCAAATTAAGGCTGTGTCGTAGACTTTGTTATAGATGATTTCAATACATTTAAAAGGCATCCAAATGACCTGACCTCATTATAAAAATAGTTAAAGACAAAGTAAATAATTTGATTTAATTAAAAAAAAACAAATTTTTTACTAATTAAATACCTAATTGAAATTTGTAAATTTTGACCAGGCATTATATTAAATATGATGTTTGTTCTTGTTACCCAATACTCTATACCATTACATATTTTTTATTACGGGGAAGGAAGGGGGGTGATAAAATAATAAAAAACACAAGTTAAATCATAAATATATATTATTTATTAATAACCTTTGTACCCAAAAACTGTAAGTCTGTAATTTATTAATGCCAAAACTATAAATCATACATACCAATAGGGAAATATTACATATTGAAATGCAAAAGAAATATTAAAAATAAATATGGCAATAACATTTCATGTACTACTTTAAATTATATCTATTAAAAACAAATTGTAATAGATAATCTTGATATAGAAACATAAGAGGACAGGTAAAATAACTATTAGGTATAAATGTAAAGTTTCTTAACATGGGCATACTGCATGAGGGTCCAATGTTAAAATACAACCGAGTACTACAACTAAAAAATTACTAAGGCTTCATTACTAAGATATTATCTTTACGAGTCGAAAAAATAAAAGTTTTAGCTTTGTCATAATTTTCCAGATATCATTGCCATAACTGAACATTGATTAAATATTAATGAACCTGTGTTTGTCAAAAATTATACTATAGTAACTAGATTTAATAGAAGTAATTTATCTCATGGACGTACTATGATAATGTCTACTAATAACGACTTTTCGGCAGTGACTAAGTTCGATAATTTATTGTGTGAGAAAGTATTTGAATTTTCCATCGTCTATCATAATGCTTATGATCTCAATCTGGTTTGTATTTACAGAACACGTGACACTGACATGAATATATTCAGTAAAAGATTACTGGGCTTTCTTGAATTCCTGTATTTAAAAAGCAAATTAACTTTGTGTGGCGACCTTAATGCCGACTTTTCCAGTGTGTGTGCTGCTCAAGAGTCCCTTCGATCCATTTTCGACTCTTTTGGTACAATCATGCATATTAACTCGCCAAGTAGAATAACTAAAACTAGTTCTAGTACTATAGACTATGTCGTGTCATGTTTTGATCCAGAATTCGTTGACTGTGCTGTCTTTAACTCGGGCCTCTCTGACCATGAGGCAGTATTAACAGAATTTTCGGTAAAATCCAAATGCAAAATTGCTTCTCGCAAATTATGCCGTGGTTTATTGGACAAAAATTTTCTAAATTTCAAGCATCTATCTATAACAACTAACAGGGTTATCCTCTGATGATGTCGATACCGAATTTTCTAGATTCATAAAAACTATCCACTCTGGCGTTCGTTCAAATCCTTTCCGCTTAGGCCTATCAAAATAAACCCTGGTCAACTAAAGGCTTACGCACATCTGCAAAGAAAATTCATTCATTATCTCACCTAAAAAAATACTCGGACAGCGTCTTCTTCCATGATTACGTGGAACTTTACAGAAAAGTCTAGCATAAAACTATAAAAGCTGCCAAGGACCTTTATTATAATGAGAGGCTGGCTAAATCCAGTAACGTTGCTAAAGAATCATGGTCTATTGTGAATGACTTAAGGAATAAGACTTCTTCGTCTGGCACAATCGCTAATTCACCTGAGAACCTAAACAATTATTTTGTAAATGTGGCTAAAGATTTAATGAACACCATAACTCCTCATGATCCACTTTCATATCTCTCTAATGCTAATGTGAATTTACACAGTTTCTTCTTTACGCCTGTAGAATTTTCTGAGTTTCGGTAGCACAATTAAATACATTAAAAACAAATCCTCAGCTGGGACTGATGGGCTTACTCTGAAAATGTTCTCAAACCTGTCGGAATGCACATTAAACCATCTTACTACTTTAATTAACAAGTCATTCCAAAATGGTTTTTTTCCAAACTGCCTTAAGACGGCAATAATTATTCCTTTGCATAAAGGAGGAGATAAAGGCCAAGATTGGTTAAAAAAAGGCTTGTATCTTTTCTCTCTAGATATAAAAACTTACTACCCATCAATTTGGATTTTTAAGTAACAAATGCACAAATGATGCTATGTTTTCCCTCTTTAATTATGTATACTCCAACCCGAGCAACCATCACTCTACAGCAACAATTTACTGTGATTTCTCTAAAGCTTCCGATTATATAAATCATAATATCTTAATTAACAAATTATAGTACTACGGATTGAAAGGAGTGCCTCTCGAATGGTTTAAGTCGTATCTTAACAACAGAAATCAGCTTGTGAGGGTTGATTCGTCGATGTCTTCTAGCAAGCCAATAGATTGTGGAGTACCCCAGGGTTCAGTACTAGGCCGTATTTTCTTTTTTGCTGTTTATCAACGATATTGCTTATCTGGACATTAGCGGTAAAGTCTGTCTCTTTGCGGACGATACTCTCTCTCTCTCTCTCTCTCTCTCTCACACACACACACACACACACACACACACTTGCTATTTTTAATCTAAATACTACATAACATTACTTTGTTTCTTATATTGTGACAGTATGAGATGGTACTATCAATGAGTGTAATTTTTTCAGATTTTTTTTAAATCGATATTTTGTCAGGACACAATTTCATAATGTAAAGACAGACTCTTTGCGGACGATACTAGTTTCACTTGGAACAACCCGGATATTACGGCGCTTCACAGAACTGTATCTAGTGACTTAATCACCATTAAATCATGATGCGATTCTAATCTCCTGTGCCTCAACGCTTCTAAAACTAAATGTTTTGTCATATAAAAGTACGTTGCAATCTTTTGTACTTAGTAACACCACTATTGACGTAGTTGAATCTGTGAAATTCTTATGGCTTGTTGTGGACAACCATTTAAAGTGGGACTTGCACATCGATACCTTATCAAAAAAATTCAGTTCTGCCTGTATTGCCGCTAAGAACTATTTCCAGGGAGCTTAACGTGCCAACTGCTAGAACAGTCTAGTATGCCCTTTTTGTGCGACTCAATTTGAGCGCATTTTCAAACTACAAAAGAGCTGTTCGATACTCACTGTGACCAAACAGTAGAACTCACTGTCAGGATTTCCTTAAAAGAGTTAAAATATTAACTCTTCCTTCCTTATTCATATTTGAATCCGTTTGCTTAATCCGCAAGCACGTATCTGCTTTTCGAGATAGGCCATCTCACAACTATCCACTTAGGAATACGAAGCATGACCTTTATCTGCCAACCCCATGCTCAGAGTTAGTTAAAAGCTCTATACTGTACAATGCAGAAAATGCACAATTATCTGCCATTTGAAATTAAGTCAATAACATCTTTTCCCGTATTTCGCAGAGCTTTGAGATCATACTTGCTGGAGAGAGCCTTATACGCAGTCAACGACTCTTTTAATTAATACTTAATTTTGAGCATCTTACACACTGGTTTAATGATTTCCTGTTTAATGTTTGACGTTTAGTGTTTAGGATTTGGTGTTAAATATTTTAATATTTAATTTTTTTATATAATATCTTGACCACCTACAATTTGCACAATTGTATAAAGTTTTGTATAGGTAGGTTTTTTTTTGTTGTTTTTATTGTATGTTTCTATTTGTGTTTTATATGTTTGGTATGTTTTGTACTCTAGCTCTAGCTTTGTCTACAAATTGTAAAATTTTTTGACAATAAAGCATCTTATACAGGGTCTGCCCAGATTTGGTTACCAAGTGGGAAACTTTTTTATTTTTGATTTTATGAGAAAAAGTTATTCTTGATAAAAGTTGGTGCTTAAATAAAACTAATTTTGACAATTCTAAATTAAGGGTAAGTTATACGGGGTACTTAAAAAATACAAAAAATAAGGTTAAAAAAAACAAAAAGTTTGGAATATCGAAAAACCTTGTGCAGAAAAAATAAGTTAAATACCATGTTTTCCAAAAGTGCATCGTTGCTGATAAAATTAAGGCCAAATTTAAGAAATGAGGATTTTTTCGTAATTTTTTCAATTGTCATGGATTATCTCCGCAACAGTGCACATTTGGAAAAAATGGTATTTGACTTTTATTTTTGCCTTAATAAGAACTATATTTTTTCTGCTGAAGGTTTTCCGATAATCCAAAATTTTTGTTTTTTCAGCCTTATTTTTTGTATTTTTAAGTACCCTGTATAACTTATCCTTAATTTGGAATTGTCAAAATTAGTTAGTCTCTCTCTCTCTCTCTCTCTCTCTCTCTATCTCTATCTCTATCTCTATCTCTCTCTATCTATCTCTCTATCTCTCTCTCTCTGTCACTCTCTCTCTCTCTCATTTTCTATTTTTAATCTAAATATTACATAACATTACTTTGTCTCTTATATTGTGACAGTCTGAGATGGTACTATTAATGAGTCTAATTTTTTCAGATTTTTTTTTAAATCGATATTTTGTCGGGACACAATTTCATAATGTAAAGACACTTTCCATTTCAATAAAAAGTAAAATACACGTTCACTACAAGAAAACAAAGTATTAATTCTATATGATTTCAATAGAGTAAAGTTAGTAAAACTTTTGTACACAGTGTCGGTAGATCCTTATTCTGCTATGCAGTTCGCACATATTTTTGATTGTTTTTTAATGGAGTTTACTATATAGCCAGCAATATTTTGTAATTAGTTTCACTGAAGTTTAAGTTAAAATTAAAAGGTACATGTCCAGCGAGAGCAACTATTGCATAGGTAGTATCAGTGTTCGACTCAATACTCTCTAAAAAATTGACAAATATTGCAGAATGTAATAATAACTGACAAACATCTAACAAAATATGAAGCATTTCAACAACTATTTGAGTAGTTCAGAGAACTAATCTGAAACGTACCTACTTTAAATCGATTTAAATTTTTATAATAAAAGGTATATAGATATGTATACTAGTTACATGTTAACATACAAATAACAAAAGTTTCTTCTTACTAACAATGAATCAATACACTAGTCAAAATATTATTTTAATAGCGTGCTAATAATAGATTTGTTTGCCAAAAGGTAAAACAACAAAGACTTTCTACTGTTTTATGACATGCTTACTGCTATTGTGCTATTACTAGACAATAATGACTTTTATACATTTACTTGAAACTGTAAGTTTTAAACAACAATATACAATACACTTAGTCATTTCATCTCTAAAGTTTGTACACGAATATGATAGAGATTTGCTAACAGCCACACCAAGATCCTGACCAAGACCGCAAGGTAAACTGAAGTAAACTCACTTTTTAACACTTCCAATGTTCCAAATTATAAAATAGTCCAAAATCCTGATAATACACAGTCACAGGGAGTAAAGTTCGCAAACGAATTAATGGAATTAGGCCAAAAATGCAAAAACTCCTTTAATTCTACACAAAGCTGCCATATAAAATACGTGTAAAACAAAAACGTAAACAAATGAACTTTGATGATTAATGGCGTAGCCATTCAACACACTGACCACACATTGTCGCCACTATCTCTATAAAGACACTGTAGTCATTACCAACAATAGTTATCTAAATGTTAGTGCTGATTTTTATTCTATTTTACTTTATGTTTCCCCTTCATGTAATTTTAGCACTGCTTGAATTTGAATCTGAATATTCTGACTCACAATTTCTAGGGCATTTATATATATTAAATCAGCAAATAACGGCCCTAAGCTTGAAGAAATAACAGGTAAAAATCTATTCATTTCTAAATAAGGTCAGTTTTGAATGTGTGCTCCTAATTCTATTTTTTCTAGATGTTTCTAAATTGTTTCGTTGCAAATTATAATTTTGAAATAGTTTTTTAATATTAATTTTACTAACTGAATGTGATGATCTTTTATTGCTTCGTCTGCATATAGGTGGTCCTTAAAATAATCCCAAATGGAAGATGGCAAACTGTTTGAAGCATTAGTTACCAAAATGTTAGAAAGATTCATTATATTTTTATTAAAAATATTCCTTGTGCCGTGGAAAAATCTCTCAGCTGTTCTACATGTTTCAATTACCAATTATTGACTGCTTCTAATAAGATTTCCATATTTTTTTCTCTCTAACAAAAGTGATGTAGTCATATTGCTTTCCATCAAATATAAACACTTAGAGCAGCTCATCACTTCAGGCTCTTTGCCACATAACCAGCTATATACGCTACCGCATCTTAACTGTATATTGTTAGATCCCAGGCATTGGAATTTAAAAATTCATTATTAATGTTGTTATTTATTTCTGGCATAAATGAGGTACATTCTTTAGTTTCTTCAAAACTCTGCCACATTTCCGGAAACGATAAGCTGTTACTTGATCCACTCGATAATATTGTGACCAGACATTTTTGTATGTACTATTAGTCTTTTAAAAGCTGCTGGGAATTTTCGAGCAGTCGGATTATTATTAATATCCACACTTACTTCGTATAGCCCCAAAAAACAATTTCACATGATTTTGGGGATAATTTATAACTTAAAATGTATTTTAATACTTTTTTTCGATGACATATCTGAAATACGTTTTTTTAAACTTTCCATACAGATTTAAAGTCTCAGTCTTTCTGGGAGTTCTAAGCATTGGCCTATTGTGGAAAGGAAGGCTTTGATATATTTCTCCATTTCGGCGAATAACCCTAGAACATTTTCAGGAGAAATTAGTCTTTTATACGCATATTTGTGAAACTTATTTCTCGAGTTTAATGTATCAAATAAATAAAATTTTAATATAAAATCAGATGTTCCTTCAGATGTAATAAAATGTGAGTTTATTAAATCCTCTCTTAAAAACGTAATTGCATCACTAACATTTTTAATTATTGTTTGAGTTGCCAACCAAACCTTCATTATTTAACTCAACTCAACTTAACTCAAAAAATGCTTTATTGTCAATATAAACATAAATGTTGTAGACAAAGCCAAAGCCAAAACATTATAGAAGATATAAAACTAGACACTAAGTTACAATAAAACTAAGATAAAATGCAAAACATAAAAAATACTTAAATACTAATTATTATAAAATTCACCTAAATTAAAGTAAGCTTTACCAGCGAGAAATCTCTTTGTCTTTATACGAAAGCTTTTTTCAGACTTAAGTTTCCTTATTTCAAGAAGATTATTAAATAATTTTTTACCTCCATATACAAAAGAGCAACGGACAAGTTCAGAGTGAGGAATGGGTAGCCTCAGCAGGTAATTTTGTCGAGTATTGTACTGGTTACCGAATACTAGTTCATGTTTGTATTTTCTAAAAACCAAACAAACTGTTTCCAGAATAAAAAGACAACACAGTGTTAAAATATTATGGCTTAGAAAGAGAGAGCGACATGAGTCACGAGGCTTGGCCTTACATAGACACCTAATGGCTCTTTTCTGTAGTACAAATAATGAATTAAAAAGGTAATCCGAGCATGAACCTCAAAAACAAATTCCATACCGAAGGTGGGATTCGATAATCGCAAAGTATGCGCATCTGGCAATGGAGTAATTCAGACTGGTGGTAATAACTCGCAGAGCGTAACAGCCAGATGATACTTTCTTGCCCACGTTCGCAATTGGACTTCAAATTTAAGGGATTTGTCCATTGAAACACCCAAAAACTTAGTGAAGGGTGGCATGGTAACAGGTTCATTATTCAAAGATATATCATTGCTCACGCATGTAAAATTAAGGATATTGGTTTTAGAAACATTGAATGTCAAAAAATTTGCATCACACCAGTCTTTTATTCTCAACAAATCCGTCCTTATATATGCCTCCATTAGACCCACATCTGAGTCTTGCCAGAGGATGGTGATATCATCTGCAAATAGTGTAAATCTGCCGGTTATCTGCAGTTGTGGTAAATCGTTTATCTAAATGAGAAAAAGCAGAGGACCAAACACCGAACCCTGTGGAATACCCGTATTTTAATTAAGTTCCCCAGAGGTACCACCATTAAATTTGACAGCCTGAATGCGATCCGAGAGATAAGAACGGAATCACTTAAGGGCAGCTCCCCTAAAACCATAGAGCTCCAGTTTCATCAGCAGCACCCAGTGACTTACGCAGTCAAAAGCCTTTCACAAGTCACAGAACACTGCCGCTGCATCCCCACCAGCGTTCAGACTGTTGTAAAGATGTTCTAGAAAGCTAAAGATGGCATCATCCGAGCTCATACACTCACGAAAGCCAAACCGATTCGTCCCTCCTCTCCTTCACGTCATCGGATAATGTCGACCCCTTGAAGAAAATACAATATATCAGAGCAAAACTCTCGATATATCACGGTAAATGTAATTCCTGTGACATGTACGTGAAATATCTGCGAAAAGTACCACCGAAAATTTCGCGGGAATCTTTTTCACTTAATATGAACAAGGCAATCGAACATCTGCAAGTTGTACACGACCTGGTAAGAGTTTGAAAACCAAAAAGAACACCGAAATCGAAATCGCCAGTGTCGCATTATCACCAAACAAAGGACGCGCAAGAATTATCAGATAAATCGTTACAAAAAACTACGTCCACAACTGGGGAACACAGCCCTAATGCCTCGATGGAATTAGAACATTCAACGGATAGTGGTATGAATAGAGCCCCAAATGTAGATAAAGACGGCTTTAAAACTCCGTTTAAGACTATTTCCCTTAAAAAAGCTTTTGTTGCAAAGCCTTTAGATACTGGCATTGATGCGCCAATCATTGAACTTCGAAATAGGTTTGATAATCTCCCGCTGGAACCAGCGATATAGAAAGCACAACTTCAACGTATGCGCCGACTACAAGCCGTAGGCCAAAAGCTAAGACAGGAATTAGAAGAAGCACAAACACCAAAACGCCCCAAAAACAACAGGAGGAAGCAAAAAAGATAGAAAAACCACCCCCAATAGTAATTAGATCCAAGGCACCCACCAAGTTCCAGTAGACACACTGAAGACCCTACATATCGACAAATATCAAGTCAAATATGCGAGGTATTCCACAATTATCTATTGTGATCTAACTAGGGACTGGTTGACACTAAAGAGAACCCTCGACGGAGAAAATGTGGAATACCACACTTATGCAGAGAGGAATATGAAAACTCACGCCTTCGTATTAAAGGGTTTGGATGGCGATATTTCAATCACTGAAATAAAGCATGAACTAAAAGAAGAATGGAACATCGAGGCAAAGGCTGTGTATCTAATGAAGAAAACACGAGATCCGTTATTTCTCGTAGTTGTAAATAATCAATACATAGTCAAAAGACTCAATCAAGAGTGTAAAACACTATTTAATGTAAGGATTCTATGGGAAAACCGGAAAACCAGCAAAGTAATTATACAATGCAAAAGATGCCAAAGGCTAGGTCATGCGGCTACATATTGCAAACGCGATTTAAAATGCAGCAGGTGTGCTCAAAACCACGAAATTATTAATTATGATTCGCAAACAATGAAATGTGCGAACTGTGGCGGAGAATATCGCTCAATCGACGAACAATGCCCTGTCTATTTGTTTAGGCTCAAGCAAATAGAGCCTAAAACAATCCAAAGCAACCGATCTCAATTTGTTCCTGCCCCACCACCGGTGACGCCCGCCTGGCGGGACAGAAGGCAACTTTCTGGAGATTTTATCCCGGCTGGATCGCATGCCAACTTGCAGACAAGATGCGAGGTAAACCCGCAGGGCCTAGAACAGGTTACCGATCCACCTCCAGGACCTGCGGCCGTCTCCTACCATCGAGAATTCCCGGAAATGCCTAATAGAAATAAATCAAACAAAAATGTAAGTAGTGTGCCAAGTCTGAGTACCAATTTCCATGAAATTAATGAAAAAATTAATCAAATTAACACTTTAGTCAATTTAGACGAGCTATTAAAAGCTCTAGATAGATATTTAAATATTTTAATTTCATGTAATGGAAACAAAGTGGCTGTTATGCAGCAATCTATTCGATTCTTTACAGAGGAGCTTAGTAACTTTGACTTCTAAATGCCCAAAATCTTGGCATGGAACTGCAATAGTATTAAATCTAAGATAGGGGAATTATCTTATTTTTTACTAAATAATAACTATCAAATTGTTTTTCTTATAGAAACAAAATTAGGACAACTGGACAAACTGAAATTTACGAGTTATACGGTCGAACGAGCCGATAGGCCAACTGGACGTGGCGGTGGCGTGGCCTGCCTAATTCATAGGTCGATTCCATATAAAAGAATATTGGGGCTTAGAACCATAGTAGAGCACGTCTGCCTGCAGACAGAGGATGACCTATGGATTAGTGGGGGCTAGGCACCGCCAAATCTCGCGTTTACGCAGGATGATATTGCAGTGTTTTTTCCTCGGAATTTCAGAGGGATACTGATGGGTGACTTGAATGCTAAACATATTAACTGGAGAAATCACAGACCGAACAGAAATGGGCATATGTTAAATGACTATATCATTAATAATACCGCGCTTCAACTACATGTTACGGATAACCCTACGCATTATTCACACCATACCAGGCCAACTTATATAGATTTAGCCATTAGTAAAGGCATTAATAATTTGACAAATCTACAAGCTCTTAATGAATTAAATTCAGACCACTTGCCCATCGAAATATCAGTGAATAATATTACAAATACACAAGTAGAAACAGTGTTTTCTTACAAGGATTTCAATTGGCGAACATTTCAAGAACGATTAAACCAGATAACGAATGTCCCTAGGCAAATTGAATCAATTGACGACCTAGAAAACGAGGTCAGAATTTTGACTAGGAATATTCAAGAAGCCCGGAACGCATTAGTTCCTAAAATGCGCGTTAAAAACAGAATAAAGCCCTTGCGAAACTATATAGTAGAAATTATAAATTATAGAAATAGAGTCAGGAATAGGTGGCATAGGACGCATACTGATGTAGACAGACTCATTGTAAATAGTTTAAGTAACACGATTAAATCCTTAATTAGTAAACATAAAGAAACCTGTTGGGTACAATATATAAATAGCTTAAGCACTTCAAACAACTCCCTGTGGAGGCTGGCAAAAAACCTTCGCAAAGATGGGCATTCAATGCCTTCTTTAATTGACAACGACGGTCAAGAAAAAATTAAAGATATAGAAAAAACTGAAATTCTTGCCACATACTTACAAACTGTACATAATATCCCGCCGGACAACACGCCTATTCAAACGGCTGTATCCGAATCTGTTGCAGCCTTCAAACGTTTTAAATATCCTATCCCACCACGAAAGTTAAAGTCACTTTTAATAACGCCACGCAACGTAGCTACTACTATTAGCAGATTGCCACATAATAAAGCGCCCGGGCCTGATACTTTAACTTATAATTTGATCAAAAACTTGCCTCGTAAGTCTATAGTTCAATTCACTCATATTATTAATGCGATAGTAAGACTACAATACTCCCGCAAACGTGGAAACACGCAAACGTGGTCATGCTACATAAACCGGGTAAAGACCCCAAGCTCCCACAATCCTACCGTCCAATTTCCCTCCTAAACACCCTTAGTAAAGTCGCCGAAAAACTTATATTAAGTAAAATATCAATAACAGTTGAAAATCTAAATATCTTACCACCTGAACAATTTGGCTTTAGGCAAGGCCATAGCACGGATATGCAGGCTGCACGAATAGTGCAAAACATATTCGATGGTTTTAATTCCGAGCAAAACACGGTTATGCTGTTGTTAGACATAGAACGTGCATTTGACAGGGTGTGGCATGAGGGGCTGGTATATAAACTGTACGCAGTGTGTGGTATGCCACTCTATACGGTAGCCTGATTGCCTCATACCTCTCAGATAGAACATTTAGCGTTAAAGTAAACAAATCAATTTCAAGCCAAAAAGTCATAAGAGCCGGAGTCCCGCAGGGAACTGTGCTCTCCCCACACCTTTTCAACTGGTATATATCTGATATTCCCAAAATCCCAATTACTGACCTCTCGCTGTACGCAGACGACACGGCTATAATGGCCAAGTCGTACTACGCACAGGCAGCGAAAGGTCGGCTAGCCTATCACTTAACAAAACTCATACCTTATTACGATTCTTGGAAAATTAACATAAATCCTTCTAAAACAGAGTTAGCGGTCTTTACCCGGAAGTTCACTAACCATAGGATCACATCCATAAGCATTAACGGACAAGCAGTATTCCCAAAACAGACTGTTAAATATCTAGGCATAACCCTAGATGAACGACTTAAATTTCACAAACATGTAACGCAAGCGCTAAGAAAAGCTTTCTACATCAGCCATCAGCTGCACATGATATCTAAGCCTAGATCAATCCTTAGTCCCAAAAACAAGCTAATCTTATACAAAAGCATAGTGCGTCCGGCAATGATGTATGGTTCGGCGGTGTGGTGCCAGGCAAGCGCTACACAGAGGCAAAGACTACAAATAGTCCAAAATCGCTTCCTTAGAGGAGCTTTCTCCGCTCCGAGAGCTACCAGAATACGTGACTTGCATAATATGGCTAGCATTGAAACCATCAGTGACCACGTCGACGCTACTGCAAATAAATTCTATAAATTCCGTCTCACCAAATCACAGTTGACCAGAAACCTAACTAATATTAGATACAGCCAACATGTAAATATTAAGCACGGTCCAATATATAAAAACCTTCCGATATTCTTCGAAGAATTGGAGCCACCTTAGTTTGAAATAAATGTAAATACAAATTTAAATATTAAACAAACAAGGAAAGCTGACAGATTCCTCCGAGGCAGGGGGGGGGGGGGGGGGAACCGGGCAGTTCCACTTGTAATTAAATGTAAAAATACTGTACATATATAGCAATAAGAGGTTTTAAGATCAAGCATAAGGTCATTGACCCTAAATATACAAACCAAAGAAATATTAAAGAGGTTTTTTGTTCAACTTTTTCCTCTAAAAACTCCTTAACTGTACATATTGCCTTAATCTTACGTAACTGAACTATACCTAGGTCTATTACAGATACATCTATATAAGGAGTTAGAACTCCAGGAAATGGTACGATTTGATGCACTACATATGCAATATATTTAAGTAATGGCCGTCATCAGCCAACCTCTGGGTGTACTAATGCATCCCTGTTTCTTATTATATGAGTAGGGGAAGAATGCGCACATAATAGATTAGATATAAGCATGACATGTAAACTTAAAGATAGAAAATAAATGCTTTATTATTATTATAGTGAGGAATGGGTAGCCTCAGCAGGTAATTTTGTCGAGTATTGTACTGGTTACCTAATACTAGTTCATGTTTGTATTTTCTAAAAACCAAACAAACTGTTTCCAGAATAAAAAGACAACACAGTGTTAAAATATTATGGCTTAGAAAGAGAGGGCGACATGAGTCACGAGGCTTGGCCTTACATAGACATCTAATGGCTCTTTTCTATAGTACAAATAATGAATGAAAAAGGTAATCCGAGCATGAACCCCAAAAACAAATTCCATACCGAAGGTGGGATTCGATAATCGCAAAGTATGCGCATCTGGCAATGGAGTAATTCAGACTGGTGGCAATAACTCGCAGAGCGTAACAGCCATATGATACTTTCTTGCCCACGTTCGCAATTGGACTTCAAATTTAAGGGATTTGTCCATTGAAACACCCAAAAACTTAGTGAAGGGTGGCATGGTAACAGGTTCATTATTCAAAGATATATCATTGGTCACGCATGTAAAATTAAGGATACTGGTTTTAGAAACATTGAATGTCAAAAAATTTGCATCACACCAGTCTTTTATTCTCAACAAATCCGTCCTTATATATGCCTCCATTAGAGCCACATCTGAGTCTTGCCAGAGGATGGTGATATCATCTGCAAATAGTGTAAATCTGCCGTTTATCTGCCGTTGTGGTAAATCGTTTATCTAAATGAGAAAAAGCAGAGGACCAGCACCGAACCCTGGGGCATACCCGTATTTAAATTAAGTTCCCCAGAGGTACCACCATTAAATTTGACAGCCTGAACGCGATCCGAGAGATAAGAACGGAACCACTCAAGGGTAGCTTCCCTAAAACCATAGAGCTCCAGTTTCATCAGCAGCACCCAGTGACTCACGCAGTCAAAAGCCTTTGACAAGTCACAGAGCACTGCCGCTGCATCCCCACCAGCGTTCAGACTGTTGTAAAGGTGTTCTAGAAAGCTAAAGATGGCATCATCCGAGCTCATAGACTCACGAAAGCCAAACTGGTGAAAGCTCAACAGGCAAAGCCCATTCAAGAATGAAACCATCCTCACCTTAACGAGCGGTTCCACAATCTTGGCCAAAGTAGGCAGTAATGATAAGGGTCTAAAATTAGAAGGACAGTTGTGCTCACCCTCCTTGTAGAGAGGAATAATCACTGCTCTCTTCAAGCAACCCGGAAAAACTCCAGAAACAAAGGAAGAGTTGATTGCCTCTGCCATAACCTGCAAAGCAACAAGAGGTAAAGCCAAGAAAATCCTCAGTGAGAGTCCATCCCAACCTGACGAATTCCCATTCTTCATACTAGTGAGTAAGCGCTCAAGCTCTTCTACATTAGCTGGAGCTAAGAAAAAGAGTCAGCCACCACCACATTGTTCAGGTAGCTCCTAGGATCTATTTTCTGTGTGATATTGGCTGAAAGCTTACTAGCAATATTACAGTAGAAGGAATTAAGGACATTTGGAATCTAAGGTGCTTGGGGTAACCAAGACATTCTTTTTACCACTCAGGTCATTTAAAATTTTCCAAGATTCCCTTGCTCTATTGGAGGAATTATTTATCTTAGTTTGAAAGTAGGTCCATTTTGCCAATTTTATCGAGTTTCTGTAGATCTTGCGGTATCTATTATATTTAAAAAGGCGACATTGGTAATAGAATATTTCCTTATGTAGTGAAGGGATCGCATATTTCTTCCAGATACTCGTAGACCCTTAGTATACCAAGGTTTTCTATTACGAATTTTTATGTTGACAATAGGAAAAGCAATGTCAAAACTATTTATTACCATCTGATGAAAGCTATGGAGTGGGTCTACAGTAGCCAAAACATCATTCCACTCAGATTCATTGCAAAGCACTCCCATTGCAACTGTCGTAAATGTAGTTTTATAGCGGCATGTAATCAGCCTGTAGTTTGACTAATTCGGAAATGTAAATCCATTTAATATCTCGTTTTTGAAAATCTTTCAAAGCATCTAAATAAATATATCCATCCGAATTAGTTTGAAGATGTTTAAAAGTTGTTTTTAAATTAGAAGGATCAGAAAATTGAGCTTCCAACCTTTCGGCCATACTTACATTGGCAGGAGCACCCATCGAAAGTAAGTGATGTTATTTGAACTCCAGATTCATGTAAAAAGCTTAAGCAGCGATTAACAAGGTTATCCTTTTTGATAGCTAACAATCCATTTAACATGAAATATCCTACGGGGACCTTCCACGAGTCATTGATGCAAACAAGCATGAAAACCAATACTTCCTTTGCTTCAGGAAGGAAATCCCCTTTGACGTTGGTTCCGATATGTAACATTCAATTGTTTGCAATCGACACCTTATTATTTATCACTGGGAAATATGACCAAGAAATAGAATAAATAAATAAAGAACTAATTAAATATTGATAAAACCGTATTTATACGAATTAAAAATAAATACAACTGCCAAAAGGTCAGCAGTTCAAATTTAACGAAGTAGGGAAATTTAAATCTTTAGATAAACATTTCATTTAAAGATCAAGCTACAAATATATCTGTAAAAAATAGCGAAAAAATGTATATGATTTGGGGTGTATGCGGAATAGTCTAGTGCATCAGCAACTGCTCAAGTACCTCGAGAACAACAAAATAATCAGCGATAATCAATACGGCTTTCGCAAAGAGAGATCGACAGGAGATATATTGGCCTATATCACTCATATATGGAGTAGGGCAATTGAGAACTACGGAGAGTCTCGAGCGATTGCGTTGGATATTTCAAAGGCATTCGACAGAGTTTGGCATGACGGACTGCTCAACAAACTACCGTGCTTCGGACTGCCAGCCTCTCTGTGCAGCTGGCTTGCCAGTTTCCTAAAGAGTCGATCTCTGCACGTTGTAGTCGATGTACACATCTCGGACACATTCACCATCAACGCGGGCGTGCCTCAGGGCGCAATACTTTCACCAACTCTGTTCCTCATCTATATTAATGACCTGCTGACCGAAACAAATAATCCTGTTTACAGTTTTGCAGATGACAGTACCCTTGTCTCCCACTTTAGATCAGAAAAACCCTTACCAGCGACTGAGACGCATCACCGCAGACAGGAGCAGATTACAGCAATTAATCAAGACCTGGAGAAAGTTCAAACTTGGGGCGACCGAAATTTGGTCCAGTTCAATGCAGCAAAGACCCAAGCAGCCACGTTTACCAAGAGGGCCAATACAGCGGGCCCTGACATCATTATGGCGGGTCGACCATTCCTTCATCCTCGTCAATCGGACTGCTGGGTATCTCGGGCAACAGCAATATGTCCTGGCATGACCACGTTGCTAACATCGCAAAATCAGCCTCCCAGAAGCTTGGTGCGCTATTTCGCAACAAAGAACTCTATACACCGCAGCAGTTGCTCTTGCTCTACAAAGCGCAAATAAGACCGTGCTTAGAATATTGCTCACATATCTGGGGTGCCGCACCAAAGCACACCCTAAAGCTGCTGGATTCCATTCAGAAGGGAGCTGTGCGTCTCGTCGGCGACCCGGAGTTGACCCGGAATGTAGCCGAGATATCTCTGTTTTACAGATACTTTCACGGCAGATGTTCCCAGGATTTGGTCCGCCTCATCCCGCCCCTGGCAGCTCCTGTCAGAGAGTCACGACAGACGGCAAGAGCGCACCAGTTCATCGTACAACTGGAAACACCTAGAACATCGCTTTACAACAACTCCTTTGTCTGGCGCACTGCATCACTGTGGAATTCACTCCCAGGACATCTGTTTCCCACTAATTACAACTTACAAATATTCAAGAGCCGTGTCAATCAACATCTTCGCACACACATCGCTCGTCGAGCGCCATAGGGTCTCCCTTTAGTGTGTGTGCCACTGCCATAAAAAAAAGTGGTTCTTAACCTTTCAGTGATGAGGAATCGTTTGACTCGATTTTTGTCTTGCCCTGGACCACCAACTGGTTGGCGGTAATATAAATTATTATAAGGTTGTTCTATAAATAAAACACATATAAAATTATTCGAAACCAGTATTATATTATTTGCGAAAATTTTACGTTAATTATATTATTCTAATGCAATTTTTGTGACTGCATACTGTTTACCAATTTGCTGAATCCTTGGTTCAGTCCTACTCAAAGTCAAACGGATGTCTGCACTAGCAACCAAACGATTTCGATGCTGATTTTTAACTATTAAAAGCTCTGAGAATCCCTGCTCGCATAAGTAGGTGGTTGAAAATAAAGTTAGGTAACGTAAAGCAATTTCTCGAATTTTAGGGAAAGAAATTGCTTTTTGGCCCCAAAAATCTTCAAGTTTATTTATTTATTTAATATTTACTTATTAAATTGAATCAAATACCCAGGTACAGTAAATAGTACAACAAAGGTATAGATTACGTCCAAAGTCCAATAACATATTTACATATTGTATACTATTTGTAAATACACATACATACTTTATGAGTTTAAAAATTCATTTATTGAATAAAAAGATTGCAATTTTAAATAATTTACTACCTCTTTCTTAAACTTCCTACTATCAGCAATGTCCCTAAGATAACTCGGCAGCTTATTATAAAATTTAATACCCATGTAGCTAGGACTATTTTCGAAGAAGGTTGCAAGTCTGTGCACGGGGATACGTAGATCATCCTGACGTCTGGTATTATATGCATGGGCAAAATTGTTTCTATGAAACTTTTCAATATTGTTCTTAACAAACACCAAAATTTCCATAATATAAATACATGGTACCGTCAATAGTCCCAGCTTTACAAATAGCGGTCTGCAATGTGATCTACTGTCAACACCTTCCATGGTTCTTACAATTTTTTTTTGTAACCGTAATAATCTCGTGGTATGCCTTGAACATCCTCAGAATAAAATGCCATATTTAACCCTGCTATAAAATTGAGCATAATAATATGATATAAGGATACTCGTACTACAAACTTGTTTCAATCTATACATGACAAAAGCAACACAGGATAATTTTGAAGAAATGTTACAAATATGTGATTCCCACCCCCCAACTACTCTCAAAAATTTGGTCACAGACACCTGTTGCATAGATTTCGAATTAATCCTAATTAACAGAGACCTATCACAGCGATAACCCCGAGGAGCAAAATTCATAAAAACAGTTTTCTGTTCATTCAGACAGAATCGATTTTGACTAAACCACAGCATAAATCTATCAATCATGTTTTGCGTATACATTTGCACTAACGAAATCTCACTATCGAAACACAGATAGCTATTATCATCCGCAGACATACTCAAATTTCCCTGGTCCACTATATCCGGAAGATCGTTTACAAATAATAAAAACAACAGGGGACCCAATACAGACCCCCTGTGGCACTCCACATGAAATTTGTAACAAAGCAGAACGTTTATTATTTACTTCAACTAACTGAGACTTATTCTGTAAATATGATGTTAACCACGCATGAATTCTACCCCTAAATCCACACTCAAATATCTTATTCAATAGAAGGGTGTGATCAACTAGATCAAACGCCTTACTCAAATCCATAAAAATTCCAATACACTTATCTTTATTATCTAGTTGATCATATAAACTACCCAAAAATTGCAATACGCCCGATTGGGTAGAACGACCTTTCTGGAAACAGTACTGGGAAGCATTTAGTACATTCAATCTAGTTATGAATCCAATCATCCTGTTATAAACGGCCCGCTCCAAAACCTTAGCCAGGGTTGGCAGGATAGAAACAGGTCTGTAGTTACTCGCGTTTTTAGTATTCCCCTTTTTATGTAACGGCACGATCTTTGCAATCTTAAGTGAACTCGGAAAAACTGCTTCAGAGAGAGAACGGTTCACCAAATAGGTTATGGGTAGTATAAAATATATTCTACCTTCCTTAAAAATTTTAGAGTGTATGCCGTCAATTCTAGCCGAACAAGAGCTCTTTAGCGACATAATTAAGTTTGAAATCTCGTCCTCAGAAACAGTATCCAGATACATTGTAGATGAATTTCTTCTTACGCGAAATTCGTAGTTTCCATTATTTGCAGCTGGTCTAATTTCATTTGCTAAATTGATAAAATATTTATTTAAATATCCTGCAACATCTCCGCCGTCTTTTATACTTCCCAAATCAGTCTCCAGTTCGATATTTTTAGATTTTGTGTTTTTGTTATTATTTAAATTCATATTAATAATTTTCCATACTATCTTACTTTTGTTATCAGAGATTTTATACAGATTGTCATAATACATTATTTTTGCTAATCCTATACGTTTCCTATAATTTTTTTTATACTGTTTATACATGGTATTATTGAAATTAGAATTAGATGCAATTTTTTTCCTATATAATTCTTTTAGCGTGGGTGATGAGACTTTAATTCCTGGAGTCAACCAAGGTTTAGTTTTACTTGTAGCGCTATTAATCACCTTGTTAAAAGGAAAAGCTATATCCATGTAATGCTTTACCAGCTGTAGGAAATTGTCATACGCACTATTTATGTTATTCTGACTGTAAGCAGGTAGCCAATTTTCCGATTGTAAATGCCAAAAAACCATCTGAAATTTTTCTCGCTGTAGCATCTGAAATACTTATCACCCTCATTTACAACAGGTTGTACTTGAAACCTAAGCAACTGAGCCGAGTGATCCGACATTTCATTTTATTTTACCTTTTATTATTTCAGCTTTAGTTATAATTCATTTATTATTTTTGCAATGCAAGACACTACAGACAACCCTAGTCAACTCCCCACTAGTACACATGTAGTCAATGCAAGAGGCACTCAGCGATGTATCCCTAGTTAGTTCATCAATTAGATTAACAATACCAAAAGATGTAAGAGTATCATCAAGCGCACCCCTCGCACCACCCGTGGACCACCAATCAATGTGAAGTCTCCACAAAGAATAATTCTTGATTTTGAATCTAAGCAAATATCATAAAGAAGTTGTTCCAAATGTAACAAGAACTCTTCAACGCTTGATGCAGGCGATCTATATATACAAATTACTTTGGTACTCATATTATTAATGATTACATTTATAGCACATACCTCAAAACAAAATTCGTTAGCGTATTTAGAAACAAACTTTATCTCACTTACAAAGTCACGCCACTTTTCATTGTAGTATATGATACTTCAGTAAGGACCTCGCAAACACACTACCCATCATAAAACCATCCAACCTAAGAACCCCGGCCTCCTCCTCGGTCAGCCAATGCTCAGTTAAACAAATAACGTCAGCATTCTCATGAGCAACCAGCACACTGAACGGATCCATTTTATTATTCAAACACTGTATATTCTGATGCAAAACAACAAAACTATCCATATTCCTATGTTCTGTTTGCCACACCTTTAACTCTCTTTCTCTGAAGCTCAATCTTTTTCCGGCAAACAGGGCAGCGGGAATCAAATGGAGAATGGTCGCTGCGATATTTTGTCTTGTATTCAGTGTTAGACCTGAAACAGTTGACACATGACTTATTCTTACTATTGCATTGTTTTGTGTCATGTTCCTTATTCATACAAATTAAACATCTGGCATCATTTTGACACTTATCTGCCTTGTGGCCATACTCACCACACCGGAAACATCTAAGCATCGAAAAATACTCGAACACTCTACAGTATGCATAGTTAACAAAAATACGCTGAGCAGCACTTGGCATTAGGAGCTGGAAGGTTAATGGATCGCATTCCGTGATACATATGTATCTGCTTTTCATTTTTTTGACTACTATAACATTAAATAGTGTTATCATGCTGCCAATGTGGATTTTGTCTAAATATTACATCCTGAATTTCTTCCTTACTAAGATCTTCCTCGATGTCTACAATTTTAATTCGGGGATTCTTTTGCTCTGGTATATTAATTTCGTGTTTACTTTTGAGCTTCTTGTCTACTATGTTTTTAATTTATTCAATTTCGGTTTTTTGTTACACTTTATAAGAATACCTCCCTCTCTAACATCCGTAAATTTTGTAATGCCCACTTGCAGATCCATAGGATGAACTACTTTTTTAATGGCCTCCTTTGTTTTTAACGAATCTTGATTAGTTTTCGGTTTTACTACCAGAATTTCGCCAGCTGCCGCTGCATAACTTTTTTCCTTGTAGTTATATTGCTTATTGTTGCTGTCTTCAACTTTATTTATACCGTTAAGTAATGTTTTAAATTCTTGCAACTGTTGTTGAATCATTTCTTTAAAGTTTTTCATTTCCAGGCTCATATTTAAGACTATATCATGTCGCTTCTCACAATATTCGCAAAACCACTTCATACCACGCACCTGACGAACCTCATCGATTACACCACCCTGATCGGGTTGAAATCCTCCACAGTGCAAATGAAAAGCCCTGTTACATAGGCCTGGACAATTCTGAAAAGGTTCATTTCTTTTAAATCTGGTTTACATTTACCGCACTCATCCGACATTTTCTGGGCTCGGATTTTCGAGTTCATTCGAACACCTTTCGTATGCGAACTAAAGCGATATTCGCACGAAAATCGACCAACCGTATTTTCGAACAGCTCGTGCACGAACTAATTCGTATTCCTTTACTCGAGTGGGTGTCCACCAGTCGAATGCCAAAATTTCGCATGCGATTTTACCTGATTTTGCGCAGTTGTTTCCAATTTTGAATTTTCATGGTTAGGTTAGGTGTTCAAACTTAACCCTTAAACCGAAACATTGGTCGATAGTACATAATGAGAAACATCCGGTCACAGAGACCCGGCTCGACGCGCGCTGTAAATATCTACATTATATTTTAGTTTTTTATTTTATTTTGTTTTTTTAACAATAAAAAAACTGCTTTTATTAATATAACTTGTATTTAATAAACAAATGGGTACAAAAATAGCTACTAATCTTAGAACTAGTAAACAAAATATTTAAAAAGATAAAGTTACACAATTAGTACATACTTTTCTGCTGCACTCCAAACAAATGGGATTGCCACATTTTATGCATTTGTATGATGTTTTTCTCTCTTTTCGAGGTGGACATATCGAACAGGTTTTGCGCTTCTGAAGTTTGTCTGACGGAACTTCTTCGGTTGAATTTTCTAGTCCTTCGGGAATGACTTCACGTATAAGTGACTTGATATCTCTAGGGAGATTTGAAATAGCTAGGCGTCTTCTTAGATGCGGTTCTATGAGTAACATGGCCAAACTTTCAATAAAAGTGCTTCTTTTCATTGTAGGGTTTTGACGGTAACATAAATATAATATGAAACCGTTGACACAACTTACGTTTACGAGAGTGTAAAATATAACTAAAGGCCACCTTCTGGTTCTTCTGTTGGATGAATATAAAGCATTTTTCATATCTAGAAGATCTACACCACTTTTTGTTTTATTATAATAACAGACAATCTCAGGTTTATTTTTATCAGAGTCTGTTTGGACACTGTCATGCATGGAGGATATAAGCACAACTGATTTTTTCATTTTTGGAACAATAGACAGCAGTGTTATTGGCATTTCAGTAGCGAATCCATAAAGTGCTGATCCTACCGGTCTGGATTTATTTGCCCTGAACTCTGGTGGTATAATGGATTTATTCAGCTTCAAAGTGCCTACATAGGTTAAAGATCTGTCTCTAAGTTCTTCTACCAACTCCAGTGAAGAAAACCAGTTGTCAGCTGTGATGTTCCGGTTCGATCCCTCCAACGGTTTGCATAGGCGTAAAACTGACTGAGTGGGTTTCAAAAGCTTACGTTCTTCCTCGGAAAGCCCAATTCCGTCGCTGTCTTTTCCTGTGTAAATATAAGCATTAAAAAGGTAACTACTGTAGGAGTCGGTCAAGCACTGAATTTTAATGCCATATTTTGCTGGTTTCTTCGGCATGTACATGCGAAATCCACATTTTCCTCTAAAAGGGACAAGCATTTCATCCACCGTAACGTTATCACTAAGACAGTACATCTCTTGAGAATTTTGAATGAAAGCATTGAATAATTCAGAGATAGGGGCGGCACGATCCACTTTTTTTCTCTCCTCGCGAGTTGTGGAATCATCAAACCTAAGAGCCATTCCTAATATTTCAAAGCGCTTGACGGACATAGTTGCTCTAAAAATAGGTCTTCCAGTTAAACCTTTTGCAAATAGGGTTTTCATATTTTCATGGCCAGATTTAAATATTGAAGTGAGCATAAGCAAACCAATAAATGCGTGTATTTCTACAGAATCGGTATTTCTATAATTTGACTTATTACTCTCAGGTTTTAGTTTATCTCTAGTTGAAACTAATTTTGCATTTGTGAAGAGGACAATTTTATCAATTATCTGCTGGTCAAATAAACATTTCCAAATTTCGAGTTGGCCAGGTTTGGCCAATTGCCTAGCTTTTCGAGTAAGCCCGGGCAATTGTCGGATAATGTTGTGTTTTGGAGTTTTTCTTACGCCAGACGGGGCGTTTTTCAGCCATTTATATTCTTTTTTATTTTTTCTTCCAATAAAAAACTGTGTTTCTTCGTTAGTTTCTCTGCCATGTTGTTTGTGGTTGTCGTCATCGGTAGTTCGCTGCTCTGCATTCAAAAGGTTATCTTCTGTATCACTTTCACTTCCTTCACTTATTTCCACTTCCTCTTGCGTCGCCTGCTGCTCATCATCGCTTAGCACATAGTCCGGATCTATATCTGAGTCGTCAATTTCCTCGTTCTCTTCAAGTTCATCGTCGCTTTCCAAATACCACTCCGTAACCCTTCGCTCAAAATTTTCATCACCAAACTGTACTGTTTCTTTTCTCGAACATTTTGAAACATGTCCGCTGCTCGTAGAAGGAATATCCATGATAACGGGATCTGAAAATAATAAGAACACTTTTTGATTTGTCCAGACAACTACTAAGTAAAATATTTTATAATCTCTCTCCAACTGAAAAAAAAAATGCAATACAATAATAGCTTAGGTATAATTTGTACATAATGCGAAACATACGGTCATACATACCTGTATTATTACTAGCGTAACGCGAAACACCCGGTCTCTCGTACCGGAACACTTTAGAAAACCGACGTGCACCTTACAGTAACAAGATATATACTAAACGCTATTGCCCGCTTTGCATAGGTAAGGAGTTGATAGAAGCATATTCGGGAGGGGAGAGACACAGATCAAACTGGGTTGTTATAAGTTAGCCAAATGTGACCCCACAGGTCTCAGAGACCGGTGTTTCGGTTTAAGGGTTAACCTTAGACAAGAACTTAACAAACAAACAATAGTTTTTCAAATAATTTGTAGCTTGGATTGTGCTACCTTTTTTTCGATTAAAGATAAGTTTTTGAAATGGCCGATTTGAATTATTTAATTGCAGATCGAAGAGATAGGGTGCATCATCCCTTTCTCGATCCAGCATTTTAGCACGTTTTTTTTTATATAAAATGGTTATTTTTATACAGGTTTTAACAACATTAAGGTTTTTGGCAAGTGGCAGTTATCAGTGGGACATAGCCAAAAATATGAACCATGCAATTTCTCAAAGCAGTGTGTCCAAGACGGTGCATGAGGTTGTAGATGCCCTAAATAGGCCCGAAATATTCCAGCATTATGTTCGCTTCCCTAGGAATATGGATGAATTGCGGTCACTAAGAGAAATGTAAGTACAAGCTACCTACAGTACCTAAATTATGTACTTACTTATTTATTTATTTGAACTGATGTAATACAGACACAGATGGCCTATTTTTACAATTACATCAATGCTTACGTCTAAAAGTTTACCAACAATAAAAATAAATATATTCAAAGCAATATTAATTATTATATTAATGACACAAAATAAAAAAAAAACCTATAATATATGAGAAGTTTATCATAAAAAAATTGACCTAATCAAAGATATATTTACAATTATTTATATTGTAAATGTAATACCTTATAAACTCACTCTGAAATAATATGTTTGACATACTTTAAAATTTGAAACACAAAGGCCAACAAAAAATGATAGATATCAGATCTAGATATATCTAGAGATAGATAAATGTAACAAGTGTTGCTGAGATTTAAAACAAGTTCAATACTTTTAATGACTATAGTAATTGTCTCACTTTTTAGGTTTTATAGGAAATACAATTTTCCAGGGATAATTGGCAGTGTGGACTGCACCCATGTAGCAATAGTTGCACCCAAGCAGGGTGGCCAATATCCCGAGGAAGCATATGTGAACCGTAAGGGGTACCACTCATTAAATGTACAGCTGGTAAGTATAATAAAATACATAGTGAACATCTTTTTTTTAATTAATTATAAAAATTGTCATTCCAGATCAAAAGTAAAATACTTTTGAACTATTCCTGCTAAACTCTTGTTACACATGCTCTTTCAGGGTTTGATAACACAATATATTAAAAATTAGTGTTTCTTTTTTGTATATACTAAATTCCAAAAATGCAAGTTCGTTTATGGAGTTGTCATAAAAATTTGAAATACTGTAGACTAGTTTAAATTTGTAATTTTAGGTTTGTGATCCAGACTTGAAAATTTTAAATGTTTCTGCTCGATATCCTGGAAGCAGTCATGATAATTATGTTTTTAACATTAGTGCTGCCTACAGGTATATCAGGAATATCCACAATTATGGCAACAGATCATTTTCTTTTCTAGGTAATTATATGTAGGCAACTACTACTACTTTATTTATCTGCTGTTTTTTAATAGATAGGATAATTTTGATTTTGAAATATAAGTTCATTTTAATTTAACTTTAAATGTTTAAAGAGATCAATTTGTCAATAGTTGTTGTTTGATAAATCCTGTGTTTTACACAGAGTTCATTTGAACCCTCTAAAAAAGTTTTTGTGTCATAGGTTCTTTGTAATAAAAATTGTGTAAATTTTGATATACATATATGTAAATGAAACGTTGCATTCAGTTTCTTAGGTTCTGTTGTTTAAAGTAAAAGCTCTAAAAAAGAAAAACAATAGGTGAAAAAGTGTTTTTTTTTTGCATTTCTGGAAGTACTCGGAATTTTGGGAATTTAAAAATAATATTTTAGCTTTCTTTCCCATGCACAACTTTGCTTTGAAGAAACTAAACCAACCTTCTGTCTCCTAGTTATTGAGATCGTCATACCTAGCCACGACTTTGCAACACTTTATAGGCACATGTCATAAATTACCTATTTGTATCTATATTTAGTAATAAATAGACTGCATAATTAACATAATTTTGTTTTTAGGTGATTCTGGGTATGCCTTAAGGCAATGGATGCTGACCCCAATTCCAAATGCATTGCCAGGGTCCCCTGAAGATAACTATAATGAGCATCAAAAAAGAACAAGATCTACAATAGAAAGGTGCAATGGTGTGCTGAAACTTCGGTTTCGATGCCTTCTGCTCCATAGAGTGTTGCATTATGACCCAACCTCTGCATCAAAAATAACAAATGCATGTACTGTATTGCACAATATGTGCATTTTAAACAATATCGCTCCAGTGGAATTTGGTGATGAGGAAGAAGACAATTTTATTGCAGTCGATTATGGGATGTATAATGTTAATAATGATAACATAGTTGAGATAAGAAACAGAGATCCAGACCTTCTGGCAGGAAGAAGGTTGCAACAGATGTTAGTTCGCAATCATTTCCGAAATCAATAATGTGCATCAATTCCAGGGTGTCCATTAAGTTGAAGTATGAAGATGCAATTGCAAAAAAATTATTGATATTTTTATGTAGATTTTTATATCTGACATCTTTTATTCCATTCCTACAAAGTTTTATTTCATGTTTAATATTGGGTGTTAAAGTTATAATATTTCACAGATTTTAGTTTTGTTATACATTAAATAGAAACATTTTAAGTGTTTATAAAATACGTAATAGTTCTCTGAACATAAATAAAAGAATATTATGTAATCTGCCATTATCATTTATTAACCCATAAAAGTTCTTTAGTAAATTACAACATGTTAAAATAAACTATAAAAAAAATAACTTGATATTTAGATAAACATTAACATTACAAGTTGGACTAGAAGTACACACTAGGCAATATTGCACGTTGATTCACTGAAATCCTCTACTGTTGAATACTGTCCAAAAGAATTACACTAATAACTACCCCTACATTTAACTTACCACACTAACTAAAGAAGAAAAATATCTTAAATATGAGGAACTTATAATGCTGTAGGTATATATTTTTATAAACTAACTTTGGCTTTAGAAACAAAATAAGTACATTCCGATATTGAGCAAATGAAATAAAATACATAAAAATTTAAAGAAAAACGTCAACAAGGTGCCTATTTATGATTTTTAGCCACATAAGTGAAATGCAAATTAATCTTTTTTTAAAAAGTGACCCACGAAGAGTGCCAAACTTTGCGCAATAGACTCCTTGGCCTCAACATCTCTTTTATATAGATCAAGATGTTCCCTAGAATTTTGAGATTCTGTTTCATTTTTCTGCTGTGTTAGTCTTACAAGCTTATCATTTGCTTCCTGCGACCTATTTAGCCTCTGAACCCTAACTGATTTTTTTTTTGAAGATACATCTGATGAAATAAACTTCCTTTTTGTATTGGGTGTCTCAATATTTTCCATGTCAGCATATTGTTTGGTAGATGGTGTCCGAGGCATTTTTGAACAACCTGGCTGGCTTTCCTGTATTGGTTTTAAGAAGCCTGGCTGCCTTGCCTGCAGCGTTCTTGGGTAGCCTGGTTAGTTTTGCTGACTGTTCAAAGAATCCTTTGTCACAGCATCATTCTCTTCTCCATTGTCCTTATTTTCGGTTTTTGAAGTATCCAGTTCATTCAAGTTATTTTCCAATGGGTCGGCCTCGAATACGAATTCAATTTGTGACTCGGAAACCAATGGATCTCCCTCCACCGCCACAGCACCAATGATGTTGATTATTTGTTCCTCATCCTTAGTCAGTGTTAAATCTATTTGTGGCCCCCCTCCAGTTTCCAGCCTATAATTCCTAATTGTCATATTCTTCTTTTTCGCAAGGGATTTGAGATCTTGCCATGTCTAAAAGAAAATAGGATTAAATCATTATTAATTAACTTTGTTTACTCCCTATTTTCTGTTATTTTTTTTAATGTTTTAAAATACTTGTGGCTTTTTGAGTTCATTTTCATGTTACACTATTGCATACGTAACTATAATTCGGTAGTAACAACCTATAAGTTAGATGTAGTCTGCTTTGTCAATAGAGAAATAGTATTTCTTGACAATAAAGGAAGAATATATTATTCTTGACAATAAAGTACTTACTAGTCTTAAAGTTAGAAACCTTTGGTTTAAGTGCTTACCTTGCGCCTCTGCTTCCACTCTTTCCTAGCACCGGAAAGAGCATTAAGCAGTTCAGTTAATTCCATCCACATTTGTTGGGCTGTTTTACAAGTAAATATATTACTAAATTTTCCACATTTTAGTTGTGGATTCTTTTCCATAAAACTAATCAACTCCCTCTTCTGTTCCGCCGACACAAAACCCCCGAAAACCATAATTGTTTAGTTCACTTCTCTTCTATAACGATTTTTTTTAAATGTTTTATCTATGATAAAGCATATACAAACTAAAAGATAACGAACTTTTATTAAGAATGAAGAAACGATGCAAGTTTGGAAATTCAAATAAATCTGGGATGAGATGATGCAAGTAGAATGTAGAATGTCAAAAATTCTTCTTCGTTTTGTATGGATCGAATTGGCCATTACCAACTACACGAGTTTGCGGTGTTGCCAGCGAAAAAGATACTCGTATACGAAAATGCTTTTGAAGGGTGTTCAAAAATACGCTTTTCGGTTCGTACACGACTTTTTTCATTCGAATTAGATCGCATGCGAGAAAATTCGCATGGTTTCAAAAATCCGACCCCTGTACTCGACCTTGCTACGCGTATAGCGGGCTCAGCACGTACTGCCGCCACAAAAAACACCTAGATTTATCAGTTCGGATAGCAAACAAAAATGGATTCACCGGTGACATTTTCGTCATTTACGCCGTTTTGAATTGTTAGTTCCTGCCTCGAATGTATCCTTGCAGTTAATATCATGTTGCATTTCAATTAATTCTTCTTGAATTCCATCGGGTACCTGATCAATGTTGACACTAAAAGGATTGCGAATCAGTTTCCGAATACATTGTCCTCGTAGTCAGGAAAGTAGCGATTACATTTATTTTTCAAGTTTTGTAATGTAGTGTAATGTTCTTTTGTATTTTTCCTTTAATATCAGCACACTGTTCATTAATAATTGGATTCAGCGTATCAAACGCAGAAAAGGGCTCTCTTCGACTTTGCAGATCCATCATAGGTCGATTTTCGCGATAAACGCACTGATTTTATCGTCAAATACAAATATGTTGCTCGTGCCTTCCAATTTCATATTTCCTGACCCTTGCAGCTGAAGGTTCAATTTATTTAGTTGTGCGAAAAAATCCACTAAATAAGCAAAATGTATTCGAAATTGGAACTGACAGAACTGATCCAGCAACTCTTTGTTTTCCTTATTAGTTAAAAATAAGTTTGCTTTCAGTCTCAGGTCGTATGGCCTCGACACAATGTTTCCTTTGGAAAGCCAACGCATTTCGGTGTGAAAAAGCAGCGTTTCGTATTGAGAGTTCATGTCAGAGCATAATTTTTTGAAGAGACCAGTATTAAGTGCCATCCTTTTAATAAAGTTAACTACTTTTATAGTTGTTTTCTTCATAATCACCAAGCATTCCGGGAGCGTTTTGGCAGACAATGCTTGACGATGAATAACGCAGCGCCTCGTTATTGCCGATGGATTCTTTTTTTTAATCAAAGCTGCAAGACCAGAGCGCGAATCGGGCATAGCAGGAGCACCGTCCGCACAAATAGTAGCAAGCTTTTGCCACATAGGTGCATGTTTCTCAAAATATTGACTTATTACGTCTATAATGTCTGCACCTTGCGATAGACGTCGTTTCCAGTTCTTGAGAAAATAGTAACTCCTCTGTAAACGTTTTATTGTCATTCAAAAATCGAATAAATACAAGTAGTTGACAACATTGTGAAACGTCGCGTCGGTAGATCCATCACATTGTAGCACAAAATAAGGACTAGATTTTATTTGGTCAATAATTTGTTCTTCAATGTCATTTGACATTTTTTGAATACGCGACTTCACTGTATCGTTTGGTAGCAGAATTTCACGAATTATCTTTTGAGCTTCCTGCCCTAAAAGCACTTGGGCAGCTTTAGGCATACATGGCTTTATTAGAGATCCGCCGATTGTGTGTGCTTTTTTAGATTTAGCAATCAATGTTGAAATTTCAAACGATGCAGCCAATGTCTTTTCAGATACTGCATAACGTGTTCCGCTGGGTCCAAGTTTCATTTTTTTTTTAGATATATTAGTTTGCTTTTGAAGAATTCTCGCGGACGGTCACAGTAATTTGGATGTACGGCTTTTAAATGACGTTCCAACTTTGTCGGCTTGTAGCATTTAATTTTTCATGAAGATATAAGTAAATGCTACCTGCTTTTTTTTAGAATTCAAGCAATACACGTTAATACGATTGTTTTCATATATTATGCTTTGAATGTATTTAATTAACTCTCTGGAAAAATAACATTTAACCCTTATTTTTTGTTGTATGCTTACTCGTATTCTTATTTACTTTTATTTACTCTTATTATTTCATAACTTAATCAAACATTAAGTTATTAAGCCACGAAGTATAAGACAGTCTTTAACTTTCTTTTTACGAGATGTTGATAAGAACTATTAACCTTTCTTCATGGTTGGATTTCTTATAGTAATAAAACATACTTTTGATATATTAATTCAAGCCACTGATTCACTACATACTATCTTATTAATTCAATATTGCCTTAATTTCCCAATAAAGATTGTTTTCTTTTGAATTCATTCTCATCTTTAGTCATTATGTTTCAGGCAAGTTAATATTAAAATATGACGTCATTCCTGATTGTGGTTACGATGATGATTCGAACAATCGAACCCGAGTGACACTATGTTGTTTCTATATGGCACTGTGCATGAGAAAACAGCTTTCGCCGCTCGGTGTCAATGAGCTGACAATTGACATCGGAAAACAAAGTCTGGCGGTCAAGTGGCCTTTGTCTTCATGGTGGTCGAAGAGACTGGTTGACCTGATTTTATAGTTTTGAATTTAAGAACCATCATGGGTCCATTAGGCCAAAAGATTTTCAAAATCTTATGCCATTAGGCCTGAGTAGGGCTTGGCCTATTTTATTTTTGCCTAATCCTTGAGAATGCCTATTATTTATAATTCACCACCAAGTAGGGATTTATTATGGGATGTTGACATTAGAGAATATTGGGAATAGCATAAAGATGCTATGATTTTCAATTGGGATTTACACAGTCTATAGGTAAATCTTAAACTTCCGTGCTTCATAGATAGGGTAGAGTAGAAGATTCAGTGTGTTCCAGAATTTCACATGATTAGAGAAGGGAACAGTAAGCCACAAGAACTTCAGACAAGGAAGCACTTATCCAGCAGACTCTAGGCCAGTTCTTTCCTTTTATTATGTAAAAGATTGGAGGTCTACCTAGTGTAAAATTTTATACTTTAATATTAGTAACTAATTCATCTTAACTTTTTACCTTTAACTCTTCGGCTCACTTGGTAGATATTATACATCTAATGCCTTTTACATATATACCTATTTAATAACCCTGGACACAAAGATTCGTGAGTTTTTTCCCTCTAGGTATAATTTCTTTTAAGTAAAACACCCAAGAGGTAAGCGTTACCAATATAAGCTCCTTCATAACTGTATTTGTTTGTTAAACTGTAGAAATTTATATTATCTGTGTTCACAGCTAGGCTGCTTAATGACGTTGAACTATTGCTCGTATTTATATCCCCTTACACAATAAATAAAACTCACTCATTCTTTAAACTTATTTATTCCTAATATGCGAGCTAGATAGACTCATGACGGTCGGCCGTCGTGGCACCCTATTATCGTGCTTAATCTCAACTGGGTCTTGCTTCGTGGTTTTACGACGTGCATCGCCGACGCTATTCCGCTCAATCCCCCCTACCCCATACTCATAGATTCCTTTACTCAAGGTGAACAAGCCAGTGGCGTAACATAACACCCCCCTTGAAAGGATTAACTTACTTTCAACTAAGTAATACAGCTTTAGAATAATATGAAACTTAACTACTATTTAAAGAAGATTTAGCTTAAGAAACTACTTTAGTACTACATAACAGAATATTAATATTAACTGCATCAAACGGAATATACTAACAGTTGTATGTATGCTAACTTACTAATGGTTCCATAATAAGCTTAATGATTACGGGACAACTTAAAATACAGATAAAAGTACTGCTTCTCGAATCTTAAATCTAAATCACTAAAGAAATAAATATAGTTAAAAAAAAAACACGCTTTAATGATCAATCGAACTAAAAAACAAAAAATAATTATTAATACAGGCAGAAAATAATAATGAACGAAAAATATTAGTATTATTGTGAAAAAAGCGTGGGGCGCTTTGTGTTATATTTTATGTACATCGAGCACCCCACGCCTTTTTCAAAATAATACTAATATTTTTCGTTCATTAGTATTTTCTCCCTGTATTAATAATTATTTTTTGTTTTTTTAATTCGATTGATCATTAAAGCGTGTTTTTTTTTTTTATTTTTTTTTAAACTATATTTATTTTCCACTTTTTAGTTCGATGTACTATGGAAGCATTTTTTTAAACTATATTATTTAATCATGGCGATCCTCACCAGGATAATTAGATAAACTTATAAAATTATTGTATTGTCGTCGGTACTTGATAAGCCTTCGTTGCAGAGCTACGGCCAAAAAACGGTTTTTCCCCCAAATTCCCCCCTTAAATTAGAGCCCCGCCGCCCCCCATGTAGCCCCCCAGGTACCACACCTCCCATAAAAATTTGTACCCCCTACCCCCTCCCGTTCTCCCGTAATTAATTATTTTAGTTTTTTCTTCTCCCCCCTCTCCTGTCCGAAAGGGGGGGGGGGGGGTTACGACCTCCAATTTTGGCACATAATCTTCATTTTACCCAGTCTGCATCCCCTGAAAATTTCAGCCCTCTACCTCATCGGGAACATGCCGAACGGATCGCGAGCTGGGGTTCGTCAGTTACAAACAAACAAACAAACATATATACAGGTGAAGCTAATAAAATAGGCTGACCAGATGTACTCTTTTTAAGAGTATTATATCCTTTTTGAACATCAAATACTATATACTCTTTTTTCTTGTCCGATATACTCTTTATTCCAAGAGCCTGAGCTTCCGTCACAAAAAGTCGAAATTGTTAAAAAAATCAAACGCTGATAATCTGGTTGGTCGTTTGGAAATGCTTAACTTAACTGCTTAAGGAAATCCGAAAGGCCAAAAGGAACAACTTTAGAGCCTTCTGCGAAAAAATCGCCTCTACTCCAGTTGCAGCGAGATTACACAAGGTCATGGAAAGAGGGAACCTACACGGAAGGAGAGAAGGAAAAAGCACTCCTTCTCCTGAGCGTACACATCCCAGGTAGTCAACCAACAAACCCATTTGAACCTCTCAAATCGTCAGGGGTGGATGAAATCTTCCCAGCCCCTTTTATAAAGGGGAATAAGACAAATTTTGCAACACCTTGTAGATATCACCAGGCGAAAGTCACCTTCATCCCGAAGATAGGAAATATTGATAGCACAGACCCCAAATCCTATAGACCAATCAGTGTAACATCATTCTTACTCATGACGATGCAGAAGGCAGTAGACAATTACATCAGATCCACTACCTTAGAAACGCGGCCGTTGAATACAAGCCAGCATGCATGCCGAACTGGCAGGTCCACAGAGACCGCACTGTTCTAACTGACCAGCATGATACAAGAAACTCTAAATGAGAAATAAATCGCGCTCTGCGCCTTCCTAGACCAACGCAACGAAAAAGCAGACCAATTGGCAAAAGCAGGAGTACAACTCCGCTTTTAGAACCAAAACCTTTCTGTGGCATAGGGACGCACACCTACAAGGAAGAATTCAGGAAAGACGATCCAACCAAATGGATCAGCCTATGGGAACGCCAGGATTAAGGCAATAATAAAGGTGCTTCTAGGGCCCCCTCACCTAGGAAGATCAAAACACCTTATAGCATTGAGTAAGAACAACGAGACGAACAATATCCGCACCCCCCGGCTTGCTTACGGGCCACTGCCGGTTATAAAATTGAAAACGAGGAAAGTTGCCAGTTAACCCAAATCAACCCAATTTAACCCCGGAACACCTTCTCACGGAGTGCGAGGCGGTCGCGAACAGTTAATGGCCTGCTCCGGATGCTGCATCTTCAAACAGGAGGAACTTCCTTCCATAGAACCATCCAGACTGCTTGCAATGCACGGAAGCTGAATGAGGTACTCTGATTGAGAATCACATCACCGGAAGCACCATGGAAGGGGGATACAATAGATCTGTACAGGTCGCAGGGTATTAACACCCCCCTATATCATTCATTCGTTCATTCATTTCATAACTGTTTAAATTTGGGAACAGCCGTTAGAATTTTAGTGTGCCGTACACCATACACTGTGTGCGCTGCTTGTTTTGTTCTCTATATTAATACTCAGCGATCTTATTTCCTGGGAAATAAAAGAAGTAACGGTAAAAATAATTACTATTCACAAAGTTTGGGTTACCACCTTAGACTATATAATAAAGATAGACTCCGCGTTTCATTCATAATTATGCTGCCGCCCTGGTCCCAACAATGTCTACCCCCCTAACCTCCCAAATAAAACAAAACATGAACAAATAAATGAAACTAAAGAAGTAGGGATAGCATCTGCGGGCGACAAGCACCTCCTACTGAAGCTCGCGGCCGCGAGCTACAGTGGGAGGTGCTTGTCGCCCGCAGACGCTACCCCACTTCTTTTCGCCCGCAGATCCGTTTTAATGATGGGGCCAGTGGAATAGCAGCACAACTACCTCTTTTTCAACTATATACTCTAAGGTTACCACACATTTTTCAGGTGGGCCCGATAAGTTGGTCACATGGCGCCCCACGATCCTTTTGTTTTTTTTTACAATTTTAACGACTTTTGGGTGAAAATTGGGCGTGGCACCCCAAAAATATTCTGCGTCCAGCAGGGGTCCTGGCTGGTTTCCTGTATATACTCTTTTGCCTCTAAACATTTCTGGTCAGCCTAAATAAAAGCGTGTTAAAAACACCGAGGTCGCAATTACCTATTACAGTCACAAGTTAGTTTGTCTATTCTAGTGGTAGAACACATAATTTGGCTACTGCCCGTTTAAAATTTCCACGCTCAGTTTCACAAGAGCGATTCGCACTATACCGTCGTCTCCTGGGTAGGTTTGCTGAACTCGCCCCAAAGCCCATTTCAAAGGAGGCAGATTTTCTTCCTTCAGAAGCACTAAATCATTAACCTTTACAGCCGGGCCTTTGGCACACTTCTACTTACCTTAGGCCGCGTAACGCCTGAATATAGGCATCCACGTATTTGGAATTGGTTTTCTAGGTAGGAAGGAAGAACACGTTTTAAAAGAAGCACTAATCACTGCGCATGGCTATGATGTTCGCTTTCACATTTCCGTTCTATTTGCCGATATTTATCCTCATACTGCCGTATAATATGTTTACACATCAAAAAGCTGTAATATAAAACTGAATAAAAATAAATGAAATCGATGACACATAAGCGTTTTAATGACAAACCCCTGGAACTAGGTACAAAGTAAATCGCAACATACGGCATTTGACAGATTTGACAAACCAAAACGTGACGTGGTTTAGTATGGCAATACAGTACCTACTTAGCAGACTTCACGTGTAATATAACAAACTAAAAAACGTTTTATTTTACTTACGTATTAAAATCAGGTGCTGCTATTTTATAGACCTTCGCAGTATCCAACGATTTTTTCCCAAATTTTGCTGTCAAACTTGAAAATCCAGAATAAGCAAGCTCTCAAAACAACGAACGTAGTTGGACTAAAACAAATGCGAGGCTGTTGCAGTTTCACTTCATACAATGTCCTCCGCTCGCTGCGAGGCTCAACCAACAAAAACTAATCAAACTAATCCAAGGCATGCTAAAAAACTATCTAATCCAATAAAAAAAACTTGCAAGAACCGGACGTCGAACCAATTACTTTGCGTTCTAGAGACGCGAGCTTTTCCACCTGAGCCAAGCCCTGGTATTCCTGCCTTTCTCGAAAAGTTGTATACAAAAGCGTGAAGTGAAGTGAAAAAATGGTCTAGTGTATGGTAAAAACTTTAATTCTCAAAACAGTTATACAACCACATTTATATTACTGCCTCCATAGTATTGTTTACCCTAAACATCATGAAATTCAACAAATACAGAAATGACAAAATCAAGCTTCAAAGATAACTTTAAACTGTAAGATCTTCTGTGAATCTTAAGTGCCAAACAAACAATAAACTTACACTCTAATATTTATATTTAATATACAAAATACTTCATAATGTATTGGCAGCAAATTTACGCTAATATTGTGCATTTACTCAAAGTATGCATAACCGAAATACAAGAAACATAGAACTTTCATATAGGGACCGTACATAGAAAATTTGAAAAAAGAAACATATTGCATAACAGTTTACCAAACAATATAAAGCAATGTACAATAGTATATGAATTAAAAAAAGATATGGAGTATACATAATAATACTTATTAGATTTGGGAGGTTTCGATTCGCAATCCAATTAAAATTAATGGAACTGCTTTTCCCAAAATTATTTTTCTTCGTGGAAGGACCAGATGTAATAATAGGCTCAAATTTGCCTTTACCTATTTAATTTATTACACCAAAAATATGTGATTAAAAGTACATCATAGGACAGGACATTGGACATGTTCTTTCTATCTATACTAAACTGGAACAATTTACACAGTTGTGTGAAAGATAAGTTCTAATTGTTGCAAGGAAAATCTTCGCTTTATTGGAGAATTAATCTCGCATGAATTGTGTTCTTGGAACAGGAGATATATAATATCGAATTGTCTAAGCCGAAAGAATTAAGAACAAGAAATTGGCTCTAAGCCGAAGGTATCTAGGAATAATAAGGGCCGAAATGGTAAATATACCGAAAAATTAGCATTAAGCTAAACATAATTAGAACTGGCAGAGCCGAAATGGCAAATACCGAGAAATTAGCCTTAGCCGAAAGTAGGTAAGTTGAGGGACGATAGCGAGTCTATTAAAGGTAACTTAAAGACTGAGTTTTGTTAAGGGATGAGGTCAGTGCCGCGTCGCGGTCGCTGAGCGTATGAACTAAGTGGGGTAAACGCTTGCTGTGATTGGATCATTCTAGAGGCCATGTTTGCAAGTGGGTCGTTCTAAATAATCCGTTACTAGATTATTATTTTATTTTATATTATTGTTGTATATCAACGGGCTTGGCCCAATATTACAAAAAAGTAGTAATCATAATTGGATAATATTAAACTAACCTAACCTACACATTATAATCAAGCATAAAATATACCTACATATAAAATACAATATTAACAACATTATAACTTTCAATACAACAAATTCAGAGAAAAAACAATACTTATAGCTTACACAAAGGAACAATTACCATCACACTCTGTTATACCTTACAGATTTAGATTTAGACAGCACTATCAATTATTAATAATATTTAATTTCTTAATGAATCTTATGCGCCCCTCAAAGCAGTCAACCATATGAGAAGAAGCCAGCTTGACAGTCCTTGCTAGAAAGGAATTATGCCCATAGTTTGTGCGATGTGTTTGGCTGTGAAATGAACTAACCTGCCTAGTTGACCTAGGTGGAACATAAAGCCCTATTTTATTAAGAAGTGTTAGACAGAAGCTCTGAGAGTGAAGAATGCTGTGAAATACTCTCAGATCCTTATGTCTACGACGAGCCTCAAGACCTCCTAAATTCAACGAGACATCCATTTGCTGATAGTCAAACTCATCTTGATAATTTATAGGTACTCCATTTTGCTTAAAGGCAATATATCTTAAAAATATATGTTATACACTTTCAATTTTATGAATATGGTTATTATAGTATGGAAACCAGACGCAGGAACTGAATTCTAGATGAGGACGCACAAGTGCACAATAAAGCAAACGAACGAATGAAATATTCTGAAAGTCCCTTGAGCATCTCTTAATAAATCCAAGCATCTGAAGAGATTTGGTGACCGCCCCTGAAATGTGTGGAATGAAGCTTAAAGGGCCATCCAGTGTCACTCCTAAATCTTTAATATGAGACACAGACTTCAGTATGTTATTACCAACAAAATAGGAGTGATTTAAGGGATCCCTATTTCTTTTAAAAGACATTGAGTAGCACTTTCCAGCGTTTAGATCCATGTCATTTCTAGTACACCAAACAATGAGCCTATCCAAATCTGATTGGAGTTTGAGACAGTCCTCTATAGATGAGACTTTGAGGAAGAATTATAAATCATCTGCAAATAGAAGAAAAGAACTATACTGAAAGCATGTTGATACATCATTAATATAGAGGTTAAACAACAAAGGTCCTAAGTGGGAACCCTGCGGGACACCAGTCAGTACCTGAATCTCCCGCGACTCAAAGCCTAGAACTCTAACAAGCTGCGTTCGACCTACCAGGTAAGCCTCAAGCCACCTTAACAGGGGACCCACAATTCCAGAATTATCCAACTTATAGATCAAAAGCCTGTGATCAACCCTGTCGAAGGCCTTGGAGAAGTCGGTATACAAAGAATGCATTTGATATCCCCCCTCCAAGAACTCAGACAGAAATTCAGAAAAGGACAGAATGTTCAGTTCTGTAGAACGTCCCGCAAAGAGAAGAAGGGGAAAGAGGGAAGAGTGGAAAGGGTAACAGATCGGTGAGTATTGATCGATTCGATCGGAAACTGACAAAGGTTTTGTGCTATTTTCTTGGAAATTATTTGTAGCTGACTTTGCCGATCTGTCCATTACGGCGGAACTCTTTGATAGTTTAACGGTCATAATTTCTAGGAAAAATGTATCGTGCTCTAGGCATACTTTTATGCGTTTAATTTAAATAGAAGTTGAATAGTATTTTATTTAGCAGTTAAAAGGACAAATAATATAGTCCGACAGCAAGTTATAAAATATTGTATCACCTGTTGTGACTATTTCACAACAATACTTATATGGCTAATAATCTGTACTCGAAGAGATACAAAGTATATTCATAAGAATTAAATGCATTTTACTAGCTTATAGCTATTAATTATTCATTTTTTATCTTTAGTTTGTCTTTGGTAAGCTTTATGAAATTTGGTATGACTACCTTCCAGACTTTTTTGCATTTGTGACAAACATGTGCGCATGATGGTACCACTTTCTCGCCCAAATCCGCACACTGAAAATGATACCAATGCTGACACAACTCACATTGCCCAGTGCAAAATGTAAAATGACAAATTTCGGAGTTTTCGTCCCAATAATTGTTGAGAATAGTAGTAGAAAAATTTTAATATCTGAGTATTTGATTTAGATATAGGTGTTTTTGAATTCGCAAATTGCTTTCTTCTAATAAAGTATATTTATGATTATCAAAGAAATCGTTTGCTTCTTACTTATTAAACATGTGTTTTTTTTTATAAAATACATTATTGTTATTTCTTTCCATGCTGTTCATAAATTTAATAATATGTTCTTTAACATTTTTTGTATTCATCCATTGTGTTGCAATCGTGATATTTAAAAATATCAACGTTTTGTTTTAAGCAACTCTCGATAGATATTAAAACATACATTCCACAGTCATATGAATTATTTTGCATACGAATGTCATCTGAAGCTACTGCTTGCCTCATATTTGCGTCAAAGGATGTGGCAGCGAATGATGCATAGATCGAAAATAAATTTAACAAAAAACGTAACGGTTTTACTGACACTCCGCCTAAACTATCCAAATATAATATAAGTTTTTGTTTTTTAAATACCATGATCACCACAAAATTATTTGAAAAATAATACGGACATATTATGACATCGTATTCCCATATTTGATATTCTATGATAGTAATCCAAAACCTGGCCGCATTTGTTTCAATATTAAACAGTACTGATTACAGATTGGGAGAGATGGCCTTTGAGCCTACTTGTCACCGCGACCCGACGGACCTATTGTGACTCTCTCCATATTATAGAGCTTCATGCAGTTTTGTCTTTCCGATTAGACCCCACAACCTTGATAGTGGCTCCGTCGTGTAGCTATTAGCTTCTGGTTTAGGTACGCCAAGTAGTTGGGAGCGCACTCTCGATAAGCCTTCACAGTGGCATAGCACGTAAGATGCCGTCTCGTCTCCTCCTCCTCTTGGAAGAATCTGCATTTGCTATTTTCTGCTAAACCTATGAGGTTTAGGTGCTTTTTCAGCCGGCAGTGGCCCGTCAGCAGACCCACCATTATCCTGACAGCCTTCCTTCCGTAACTTAGCAGGTCTGTTGATAGTCTGGCCGATGGACCTATTATAAATTCCTTGGCCTGTCTTTGTCCCAAAGTGTTGTTCCACCATTTTTGGGATTCTTCTGCTATCCATTTCTTTATGGCTTTTAGCGATTGGTTTGGCTATCCCGCAGAACGGTTCTGGTCCTATCATGTGCCTAGACGAGCCTTCTCTGGCTATTTCGTCGGCAGTTTCATTACCTTGATAGCCTTTATGCCCAGGTCGCCATGATAGTGTCACTCTATGTCATTCAGAGCATTGTGGCAATCCAGTACTAATTTCGATGTTATTTTGTTGGATTGTACAGCTTTTATTGCCGCTTGGCTGTCGGAGAAGATCGCAATTGTTGCTTTGTTGCAAATATATCTTCTTTTTATTTCCTTTGCACACTGTTCTATTGCTGTTATTTCCACTTGGAACACTGTCGATAATTTGCCCATGGAAATCGAAATTCTTGTTTTCGTCCTTGGTTCATATATTCCGGCTCCTACACCTTCCCGTGTTTTTGAGCCATCGCACAGTGGTACGTTCTTATGGAAGCATGCGGCCATAATATGAAACACTTCATAGTAAGTGAGAATTTGCTTAAATCTCGGAGATTTTATTGAAAATATTATTTAAAATCAGTTTACAAAAATAAATCCAGCCCGTATTTTAGTAATTTAATCTGGAATTTCAAGAAAAACTTCTATTTATTTTAACGACTACTTTAATCTTAGAAAAAGCAAACGGAACTTTGAAATTTTAAATATTAAGTACCGAGGAATTTTAAGAAAAACTCCAACTTATTTTAACGGCAACTACTTTAACCTTACTAAACGCAAACAAAACTTTTAATTTAAATTGTAACTTTAATTACTATGTTTTAATTTAAATTTAATGGTAATATGATCGAAAAATTTGAAAAATACCTTAAAACTTAACTTAAAACATGTAAACAAATTACAAGATTATAACATAGTTATGAAATTGAAAGTTTTGTGGCTTCCTCATACATTTCAAAGCTGACAGGTTTTTTTCCATCTGTTCCTCATACTAGTTAAATATGGATCGGAAGATACAAGCAGAAAATGTAGAATATTCTCATTAGTGGCAATCCGCGAGCATTTTCGTGAACCAAATTGACGAAATTTTTTGAAACCATTATTTATTGCTTCCCCTGCTTCCTCGCTGAGTTGTCCAATCGGAAAAGATGGATCTAGCACTCCACTTTTTAAAATATAAACGATATGACATAATGTAAGATACATTCCATAAAGCGGATTAAGGCATATAAGATTGAAAGTCCATATTTAAATGCATCAGTACCTATTCACAGATTTATTTCATATTTTGCCCAAGTTGTTCATTTCTGGTGGTTTCGGACAACATGCTATTTATTTTTTCCAGTTTAGATCACTTTCTGCATTTTCTCCTTTCTGTACATTCCTGTATTTTCTTAGTCGCTATTCCTGCGGGAGTCGATACATTCAAAACATTTTTAGATATTAATTCTCCTTCTAACTAATGTGTATTTAATTGTTTATTTATCAGTTCTATTAACATGCTTGGAATTACTTCAAAACTTGGGTTTACTCTCCGTAAAGTACGTTTTACAATTTTGAAGTCATCTGCACAAATCTTGATTCTTTCTTTTAGGTCACCAAAAATCTATCTTCACTAACGTTAATTAATAATACTATCCAAATAATTAATATTCCATAATAATTTTCTTACTAATCCATTCTTATTTAAACATTCAGCTAATACTAAATCACCCATATAGAGCGACAGGTCGCTCTATATGGCCTAAATTTGTTTCATTGACAAGCGTGGTCCACTTGACTGAAATACGATATAATATCCGAATAGGCAAATTTCGGCAACTACCAGAATTGAGATATGTAAGAGCAAAGGTTATAGATTACATCAGTCCTAAAAATTAGGAGGCGCAAAGCGTCGCAAGCTATTTTGAGCATTACATAATTTTTTAAGTGTGGAAAAATCTAAGTAAAAACATATCCATACTTTATTTTATCAGAAATCTATGAGCGATATTATTTCGTTCTAAGAAAAGATATTTATTGAATTAAGATACCATCAATTATTGAAAAAAAAGCAAAATTAATAAATATTGCCTTGGAAACATTATGAGAAAAAAATCTAAATCTTGATACACGCCCAGAATGAAATTTAAGTTTTTAGTTACATGCGATAGGTCTGTAATAGCATATGCGCTGATAACGTGAAGTTTATTTTTTTCATATTTGGTTTAGTTTTTTTTTTGATATAATAGGTAAGTTTTCGAAATGATACCATAGAAAAACTAAAATATAAACATAATATTTTTTATTATTTTTGGCCGCGGAATACCATTACGACTACCACCGTGCGTCGGTGTACCAGATCACATTTGCCCTAATTGGGGGGCCATTTTTCCAATCATTCCTGTTTGGAATATGTGTCGGGTACTTTTTGACAAAGCTGTACTTGGCTATGGTATTATCCGTTTGACAGTAAAACTGTGCACAATAATTTTTAAAAAATTTCAAGTTGAGTGCATCATTTTTAAAAATTACCAGCGGATATATATCTAGTATATATCGCTCGGTTAATACACAAGCGATTTTCTTATAAAGTCCATTAAAATAAATTTTTATTAACTTCAATTTTGCTAACATATCCTGAAGATATTTCTAGATCAGATGACTGAATATTGAGATATCCGTTTAAATTCATTTGATTTGGAGGTAGATGTATAAAGAATATTATTTTCTTTATCACTCATCACTTCGTTAATTGTTAAAAATCTACTTTTAGTTATTCCCTGTTCGTGAGTCGGTACTAATAAACCTTTATTTGGGGTATGTTTAGAGATATTTGCCGATTTAGTTAACAATGAGCCTTCTGCCGCTTTAATAATACATAAATCTTTTGCTTTTTTCTACCACTACGATACCCACTCTTTTTTTTAGAGTGATGCAAATTTATTATTTATTAAATAATGCCGGTTTTCTGTAATACCAATAGACATTTTGCTGCATCAATGTGATGATAATATCTTTTTGCAGAACCATGTTTCTGGTGGATTTAGTTTCACACACCTGCTCTTCTGGTACCAATTGTGCTTTATTTTACAAAACTAACATTTTAGCTATGCCATAGTTGGTAAACGGAATTTCATTTGTACTTAATTTATTAAAATCTTGATCGGTGAAAACATAAGGTATATTTTCCGAATCAATATTAGATTTAGGAAAATCTGCCTCACTGGGATCTAAGTAATACATTTGGTAGTCTGCTTTAAGGTTGTAACTGCCCATGTTACAGAGGCCTCTACAAATTTCTTTTTGATAATACAAATCTAATTCATAGAGCGTTATGGTAAGAATGGGCCATAACTTCATTTTCTCTCAAAATCTTTTTAATACAGCATTAGGGCTTTGAGCCGCATTTGTAGTTATTCCTGATCTTGCACTGTAAATATTATTTTTATTAATTCCCACTTTGTGCTCGTCAAAAGGTCATGCATAATATATTTATTAAAATAAGGTTCAAATTGTTCAGTCCAATGCTTGTACATTTCATTCAGCTTTATAATAAAACTACTAATGTCGACAGAGTCCAAAAGATCCCATATATGATTCTCATATACTTTAATATCAGCAACGTCAAATTTTTCCTGTTTATTGATCCATTTTTTCACATCTTGTTAAAGGTGGTTCCAACAGAAAAATTGATGGCTTTTTCAAGAGTGGTTTTAGTTGAAATGCTTATCGCTAATTCTCGATCAGTTGCAATAATAAGTATGTTGATTACAGGACATTTTTGTTGAATCTGTATAAAAAATTCACTATGCACTATTTCTGTTTTTCAATGATGTAATAAATAAAATAAAGGTATAACTGGTGAGGGACCAAAATACATATCGTCGTTGAGCTACGAAAACCTCGTAAGCAACAAAAAGGTAATTTTTCAGAGACCACATAAAACTTGCTAAAAACGTTAATTAAATATTAGAGAAAATGTCGTTTTTCTGAGATACTGTATGAATAAGGATGTTTTGTCGTGCAACTTAAATGCCTTTATTATGCATTGGTCCAATCGCATTTAACTTATGGGTTAATTGCATGGGGAGGGATATTACAAACCCATTTAAAATGTTTAACTGTGACACAGAAATGGCTTATTAAAATAATTTTTAACAAAGATCGGCTTTACCCTACAGAACAGCTCTATAATGAAGCAAATATTTTTGACGTAAGATTGTTATTCTTTCAAACTGTAGCTATGCGCATCTTTAATAAAAAAATCATTCTGCAGAATATTAGTCATGAGTATAACACGAGATTTAGACGGAATGGTGTAGTAAAGCCCCAAGCCAAAAAAACCGTTGGTCAAAGATGCTTTACTTACTTAAGTGCTAACATATACCAAAAAATTGCCCATATTATTAGAACCGCACAGTCAAAAAACACTTTTAAACATGCTATTAGGAATTTTCTTACAAGTGAAATAACTAGGAATGAAGTTTACGCACTATTAGACGAAAAAAATTGCTATAATACTTAACGTTTTTATTCACTATATGTATTCACCATGTATCGTAATTTGTAAAGTTTTAAACAGATACATATTATAATTGTAGTAATGTAAGGATTTTATAGGTTAATGTGAAAAATATATTGTTCTCATTTTATTTCTACGTGTAATTGTTTTTGGCACTGTTTACTTTATTATGTTTGTTCTTTTACTATAGCATTTTGTATACGTTTATGTGCATGCATATTTTTGAGTGCCACTATTTGGTTGTAACTTGTGATGAATGTTTAGTTTTCCACGCACGAGTTTTCTCTTGTGGATTTACCGTGTATTTATTGTAGGTTATAATCTAAGTGTTTGTAAATTGTGTAGACACATTTCTCTTACAATAAATGCTGAATAATAATAATAATAATGGACATAACACTTTGTAATAATTCTAACTAAAAAAAAACTAAATTGTCGCTTGCGTGTTTTTCTATTTACAGAGAATTGTGCAGTGTTGACGGATACGAGGTTTTGATATTAGTTGTGAGGAGCAAAAAATAAACAGTTTTCAGAAAGAGCATTTATTATTTTAATTTTGATACTGATCTAACATATCAGAACGTTATATAATACAGACTTAGGAATGCGGAAACTCGTAATATTATCCATGGCAGTCACGTTGAATGACTTTCTTTAGCTCTTGCAGGTGATTAAATTTTTCTGCCGATATTTTTAATCTTGCAGGATAAAGTGGTGGCAGTTCAAAAGGTCGTTTTTTCATGCGTTGCGGTAGCTGAAACCAATCATCATCTACATTGATCTTGTAATGTATTTCTTCTTTTGGAGAATACTCATATGAGCAGACATCTGTAACTACGGGATCCCCTGCACCTTTTCCGGGTCTAACAGATGAAACATAATGAATAACTGAGAAATCCTTAAAAAATGTGTAATCTAGGCACTGAACTTGGTAAGGCTGCTTCGGTCTTGCTTCTTTACAGATTCTGAGATAATCAGAGGGAAGATAGATTTCCTTGTTCTTCAATTTGCCCTCAATGGTACTGTGTACGCTATCGACTTCCATTTGGGTATGGCCCTTTTCTAGATAATGCTGTATAATTGTGATATTCTTTTCTATAGCGAATTTTAACAGTGCATTTCCCAAAACTGTATTTCTATTTTGGTATGTACAGCCATCGCTGATAAGTACCACTAAACTAATTTGATGTTTTTCGATTTCTTTTGTAAGAAAATCCGTCACACAGCTGGCAAACACCCCTGCTATAAGCCCACCTTCACTTTCATTCCACAAATAGCAAGTGACATCTTTTGTAGCAATGTTGTGAAGCGTAAAATTATGAACACATAATTTCATTTTATAGTAAAGGGCACTAGCTTTCAGCATTGGGGATAGCTTTACGGCTTTCAAATCCATTGTGTATGTTAGCTGTTGTCCTCTAATTGCTTTCTCTTTTTCCTGTTTCTTCTGCTCCCTTCTGTCGTCATTACGCTTAACGTGCTGTGCATAGTTCTCCTGAGACACCTGTTTGCATTTGTGTCCTATGCAGATGTCGCACTGGTCCTTCCTTGGTTGAAAAAGTCCCAGGTTCTTGACTTTAAATGTCTCAAGAAACTGCTTTCTGGCTAATGCTTCTCTTCTCTCATCTGCACGCTTCAACGTAAATTCTGTGGAGCTCAGATTTCGATTCAATTATTGGCTCCAAGTATTCGTTAGATGTAGAAACTCGGCAATAATGGGATGGCATTTTTGGCAGTCTGTTTAGAAAAGTGGCAGCAAACTCTTTTCTCTCATCTTTTTTCACATTTCTAGAATTATTATTATTATTACTATTTTGCCTAATATCTTCGTGCATACCATCCTTGCCTTTAATGACCCAATTTCTTACTGTCCATTCTCTCAATCCAAATGTCTATAGAAACAAACTTTTGCAGACTGGGTGCAACTCATCATTGGTCTTCAGATTGTAGTGCAATGTACCTTTTCACCGTGATGGGCTGTCAGTAACTTTCCTGACTCAGTTTATTTCTTTGCAACTGACTAGACTGCTTACATAAACTTTCCTTTGCTTCCAATCCATGTGTTGCCAAAATCTTTTAAATAGACATTCCCTGTCAGCTTCTAAGATGGCTGGACATACTCTTGGTTTTACCCTTCTGCACTCATTGCTTAACAAGGTAGACCCATTTTCCTTGCTGTTTTGGCTACACTGTAGCTTTTTCTTCCAGCCAGGCCCTTTTGAACACCAATATACTCTTCTCTTTTCATACGTTTAAATTTATTTTCATAACATTGCCACTCTTCAAGTTTTGCTTTCGCATTTCTTTTTTTTTCGCCGGTGGTTTGCCTCGCTTTCCTCTGCTTCATTTTCAGGATCAGAAGACCCAGGTTGGTCGGGAATGCTCGTATTATTACTTTCTATGTCTTCGCTATCTCCAGTGGAATCACTCTCCAACTCCTCATGGGAAGGTCTGAAGCTTGAATCTGAATCGGCATCGTCAGCTCTCTCTGTACAATTTTCGTTTTCTACAGTTGTCTCAGCTGGATGCAGAGACGAGGGCACAGAGTGATCTTTTTCAAGTGGACCGGCAACTATATTATCGCCATATTGAACGTCAGCATCTTTGGTATGACAAATCCTGAAAGAAAAATAATTAATTTTATGACAAAAATTAAGGTGCTAATTGATTGTTGAACTTACACTGATTCACCTTCAGAAGCTACTTGAATATTGGCTTCATTGTTGGCATCAGTAGAAAATATCCCATTGGGAAGAATAGCGTCGGGAAGGAGACTGCAAAAACAGTCACGATTTAAAAGTAAATATGACCTAATGTTAAAACAGGTTTTAAAGTTAAGATTAACAGCAAAATAAGTTAAGGTTAGCAAATTTTTCTGCATTGGTTTAAATTTTTTCGTTATAAAACAATAATATTAGAAAATTAAAAATTTGGCTAATGTAAACGGGTTGTAAATAGTAGTATTTTAAAATCTTACTCACTGAATGTCCATTGCCGAGCTCTAAGACAAACTCAATATTTGACGTTTCATACAGCGTCGCAGGGATATTATTATTCCCTTCCGAATTCCCTGCAGCTAAGTTTAACAATTTCCATCCTCTACTGGTTGGATCCATTATATTTGCGCAATCCAAACTACGTATCTATTTAAAAATAAAATTTTACTTTTTTCAGAACTGACCTCAAAAACTATAAATAAGCGAGATACTATAATATAGGATTCTGAAATTATTTTGTTGACAATTCCTGTCACTCAAAAAGTAAAAAAGTTATACAAGACTTCTTTCTATAACGTGCACATAAAATAATTTTATTATAATTGGAGATTAAAATAATAATAATAATAACTTAATGCAGGGCTATAAATCGGATGTCAAGTTGTTAGTAATAAATAATAAATAGTACTGTGCAATGGAAAATGCTTGTAAGCCATCCATTTAATTAAAAAAAAACACGTAACCGCTTGACGAAGTCTTGTTTTCCGCCGAGCGAAAAACACGTAAGCTCCAGCCTTATAACCGTTTTTTCCAGGCTTTTTTCTCTGTCTTACGGAAAAGGGATTTAC